>JAVQJX010084848.1:0-10300 GCA_036025115.1 Ambassis agassizii
ATAGCTTGTGAACAATAAAAATAAGGTTAAAACAGATACACATACAGTCTGTCTATTCATTCCAGATCAATGCTATTTCCTGGAAGAATGAATGGACTCTTGCTCTACAATGTGACCAAAATGGAGTCTATATTTAATGTCCATTGAGTTTGGACGTGCATGCAGTGAAGAAAATGTGATTCTTCTACCTGCATGAAGGCACTGAAAACTACAGAGAAACAAGAAAATCAGAGGGAGTCTACATTCTACACCTCTGTGTAAACATTTCGAATAAAATGTTTACTTAAACTTTTAGACTGAACTGTGTTGCTTATGGAGGAGAAAGCTTCCCTGTCAAGTCCTCTGTAGAATACTGGAGCTCACAGTGAACTGCCACCACCAGAGGAAACGTGGTTTCTGTGCAGGGCTGATTAGAGGGCATTTAGAAGGTATCTGTCATTTTTCAGCACATCTCAGCCTTTTATTTGGTACACTTTAGAAATGTTTCAGAGGGACCCAGCAGGTCAGCACATCTCACACATCTAACACAAGGATGGGGTTAAGATTGTGACAACTCATGATGAAGAAACAATGGCAAAACCATATTTAAATATAAGCATGCCAGTAATGGATCTGCTGCAGATCTTTCGTAGTCAAAAACATTTATCCTTGATTAAAAAGTGGTTTCCTGCAAAAACAGCTTCATGTGCGGAGGTGCTAAGAGAAGCTGGAACAGCAGAGGGTTCATTATTTAGTGGAGAAAAAAAACAATGGAGACGGAAACAGGGATGAGTTTGTGAACAGAATACCAAAAACAGTGAAGTGACCAGAGAGACATGCGTTTGGCTCAATTGTAACAAAAGAGGAACACTGTTCTTGAGGCGAAATGGTCACAGTGTTTAAGAAGCTTCTTTGTACCTTGTTAAATGTTTGAAGGATGCATAGCTTTACAGTTACTGTACGTGTGGTTTCACTCCAGGGTAAGTCTAAAATTGTAAACGCTGCAAAATACAATCTGTGACACCAGACTCCATATCATTCCATTCACCCCCTTTTTCACCCGAGTTTGAGGTACACAAGCCTGTCCATTCATCCTGTCCACTGAGGAGAAACATAATGCTATGCACAATTCTTCCAATTCATACAAAGCTGGCAGTCCCACTCAAGCCAGCTGAACCACTTCCTATTTGTGCCTTAATCAGTATCAATCCACGGCTTGTGTATTATTTCCTCCAACTCAGTATCAGAATTACATCTCAATGAGAAACACTAGAGCCCAACAGGAAGCATTATCAAGTGCTAAATGGAAAAGTCCCCCAAGCTCATAAATAAGTAACTATAGGACCGCAAAGAACTGGGTGTTAGTACAAACACAGCGGCTGTGACACTCCCTGACACTCTGTAACTAAGTTAAACATGAACCAAAGATAAATCTACCAGGCTACATGCTAATTATAGCGATTGCTTGTGTGGAGTGGACAGAGAACAACAGCAGATCTGAAATGTTTCTCTAGTGTTGCGTTTTCTCAGGAAGGAGGCCTGACTCGTGTACAAAAAGTGTGAAACAATTTTACCATGTGTGTGTAGCGCATGTTTCAACCTGCTGATAAAGCAGCCCAGTAATCTGACTGAGTCACACACTTCCTCATTAAAACGTATCTTAGGATGAGGACTTAGACACTGCATCTATGTTCACGTATAATTCCTCCCTAAATTAACTGATTACTATGAGATAAAGAGAAAGAGAAGAAGTATCTCAGTCACCGATGGAACTCAAAGATTACTTAGCATTGGATTCTCTACAATGAAAGGTGTGAGGACCTCACAGTTATTCTGTGCAAACATGGGCGGCCTTGTGTAGCAGAGGTTACATTTTGGCTCAGGGAGGTTCCTGTAGGCTCTTTACTTTAGATACCAACTCTCTCTTTCTCTGGGCCTTGGCGAGCTCCTGATAAAATCCTCAGGGCTCCTGTCAAACTACATGAGTAATTGAATGGCTGATAAGAATTTCATTGCTTTGCTTAATAACAGATGGTGTGAACAATCGCTGATGTGCATTTGGAAATGTACAGCCCCGGTGTATACTGCTGCTGCATTAACACAGAGCTGTCCAGTTCAGGAAGCTTGTCAGTAAGAGAAAATAGTTTTCCTGTGTCAACTCCTGTACATCACACAATCAGGTTGTAAGAGAAGTTGCCTTTTGCTCTTGCCGTACTTGACCAAGAGTTGTGAAATGACGGCTTGCAGACAGAATATAAGGAAGAAAAAGAGAGAGAGAGAGTGTAAGGAAAGGAGAGGAGGTGGGTGGGGCGGAGTTCATTCCTCTGGGCCAGTCTTTCCACAATTGTTCTGCAGGCTCAGAGGCCAGAGTGCACCCGGAACCAGTGAGGCATTTCACCTTGTAGTGAAGCTTTCAGCTGAGGAGCAACTAGGCCAAACAAACTGCTCGTGGCACTTTTGTTTTTAAAACTGCTGTTTGGAGAATGACACAAATGACAAGCAATTTCCAGCACACCTACACACGACCTCAAATATGACATCAAACTGACAGGCGGGCTGAGAATGTAAGCGGTGACACCGGAGGAAAGATTTAACCTAAAACAAGTGGTACATGTTAGATTTTTTTTTCTTTTTTGAAGAAATGTTGCGCATTTATCACTGACTGCATAAAGAAGAAAAAATGGATCTACAGAGTGTCCCAAAAATGTATACACACTTTAAATAATTGTAAACTAGGTGTTTATCATAATTTGTTTAATTTTCAACATGTAAAAGAATTTACAAATATCATTCTATTGTTTTGTCACCACCTATCTCTAACTGATGTCTGTTCTGGTCCAGACACTGCCGGCAACACAAAGCGAGGGAATAGCACACATCATGAAACAACTCCCTTGTATTTGCGTGCATTCACGTTCAATGGTTGCTCTCAATTCAGTGACTGTTGCAGGTCTCTTTGCGTAGACTTAAAAAGAAGTCTAGTGGTCTGAGGTCTGGTGAATGTGCAGGGTATTCAACAAAACATACTTTTTTTGGGACACCCTGTATGTGGATTAATTGCTGGTCTTACACTTAAAGCTTACACTTAACAAATCTACAATATATCACCTTTTTAAAAGTACATAAGGAATCCCACTGTTGTGCCTCTAGCTCATTGCCAGCACCCAGCCTGACAGTCTGCTATACTTTCACTAGTTCATTTCACCTTAAGACTAAAAATTCTAAAGTTTTTACATGCTGCCCTTTCTCATCTCATGACCACATTTGGTTTGTCTTGTGACCACCTGCAGGGCAGCGTGAGCTGCTGGCCTATGACCCATGCTTCACTTTATAACCTGTAGTGTGTGAATATGGCTGGATCAAAATGTAGCTCCGATCTCAGGCATGAGCTGGCTGATTGCACAACAAGGAAGGTGTGTGCAGCACTTTAAAGCAGCAGTCAGTGAAGTCTCATTCAAACACCATCCAAGTGTCTGTAAAGTTTTTGATGTCTCACACTACACTGTTAGATATGGTTTACATAAGTGTAAGATTGACAATTCTGTTCTTAACATGATATGAAAGTTAACAAAGTGGCAGTGGGCCGCCTGAAAACTTTCTCGTGTCATTCACTGGGTCCTCGAACCCTACTTTAGCTCAGGCACCACAGCACACAGCTCAGCTTGCATTTTCCTCTTGTGTACCTGGGCAACACGCTGCTTTGCATTCCTGTTACATTTGCGTAAACGTGAAGAATTTCCTGCAGTTTGCGCGCTGACAGGCCTGAACCACAGATCGCACTTTAAGTTTTGAGCGGTTTACTGTGAAAGCGCAGCGATCTAGAAAGCGGTAACTTGTATCAGATATGAAGAGGAAGTGCTTAATATGAGAGTGTACATGAGAAGATTAGAAAGAAAGTGAGGGGCAGGCAGGCAGGCAGGAGGAACATACCCCAAAGTACTGATGAAGCCATTCACTGAGCCTTCCGCGTAAAGAGACACAATGTCTCCAATGTGAAGAAAACTGGATCTGTGCTCTGACATTTTCACTGAAGAAGAGACTCTGTAGGATTGTTCTGTTTTCCCATTTATGAACAAATACCACTTCTCTTCTCGCTCGCGTGAAGTAAATCCACACGTTACAACGCCTCCAGTTCAGCAGTAGCAGCAGCCTTCCCTTTCAACGTCATTCTCCCACTTGTGCAGTCCAACAACACGATTCAGGAAAGAAGTGCAAGAAAACTACAAACTGCAGGCGTTTTTTTTACACACTTATTCAACTTCTTCCTGTATGTGAGGCAGACCCGCAGAGTGCTCTTCTTCACATCCACAGCAGGGGGAGGAGACTGCTGCTGTCAGGGCTGTGAGCGAATTCCGTTCAATGACATGTTTTGGTTTTTACTCAGAGCAGGCGCACTGACAGCAACAATTATTTTTAAGGTAAACTCTACATCACAGTGTGGTTGCGTAAGATAATTTGATACTTTAAGTGTATTATTTTATTAGGATTAGATCCTCATTTTGTGTCAAAACAAATCAAATCAAACTTTATTTATACAGCACTTTTCATACATATAAATAGCAACTCAAGGTGCTTTACAGAGAGTAAAATCAACCCACCCCCACCCCTTCCCATCAAACAAACACACACAACACAGAGGGTAAAAGCAAGTTAAAAAAGGACCAAGGAAACGCTGTCATAAATTCTGGGGTCTTGTGGTGTGGGGAAACACTAGAACAAAACAAATCAATAAAACCTAAAACAATCTCAACCCTGGGCATAAAGGGAATACTACAAGACCCCTAAAATAAGAGAAGCCATGAAATAAGAGAATACATATTTGTCCTTATTTGTAACGTGGCCTACTTTATTGTGAAAATACCTTAATGTGGTGCTTTCAATGAACACACCGTTTAAGCAATAGCGACAAAAAAATTGACAAAAAATGTGAAGACCTATGAAATATAACGTTTGTGACGGTAGGTCGCATATTGAAGTTCTAGTGATATTTTATTATCTTCAGAATGAGCTAGGTCCCCAACTCTCACACTGGGAATACAACTGGTTACTACTCTGCTACGTGCAGATTAATCTTAAAAATCAAGTATTAAAACATAAATTTATATCAACAAAGGAGACAAAACTTGTATGTTATCTCAGTACTTTATCCATCACTGTATGATGATGATGATGAGATGGTGATGTCTGACTATGCTGAGAAAACATATCAAATGCCAACTGCTTGATAATCCTGGTGGAGATGTGCTGTCAGTCAACACTGTAACTTGCAGTAGAGCTTCTCAGTGACCTGCGGTGTCATCATAAAGTTATTATGGTGAACCTTATTGTGTACTGCCTATATAATTACAGCAGGAGGCGCTGCAGATCCAACCTTAAAGAGTCCCATCATCAGTGGAGGTGATTCTGCTGCTCTGCTGTCTGTTATTGTGTGCTAAACATCACAAACAGTGCCAGTGACTGACACACACATATTTAAGTCTACACTGATTCATATAGTGAAAAACCAGAGGATGTCACAAGGTTACATAATGACAGGCTCATTAGCTACTGAGAATCACACAAAAAAAGCTCTGGAGACTCACAACAACAACAACAACAATGACAACAGTGATTTTTATGGCACACTGTTCCATCGTTGATTACTACTGATCTAATGCTGGCACACAGATGAGATCACTCAGTGCCACGTTTACGGCTTTACTGTGCAATGGTTACTCTGATAAGATGAGACCTCTAACAGAAATTTACAGTAAGTTAAAGTAGTTTTTGTGATACTTTAATGATCCAGCTAGTAAGAACATTAGCTACTCCATAGGCTACTGTACAACCTCAGTGAATACATTTGTGTGCTGTCTTTAATTGGCAACACACAAACCGGCATTAACCAGCATGATTTATGGAAATACACATTTTTTTCAAGAAATTACGAGAGTTAGAATTAATAGAGAGTGACATTTTAAATAATAAAAGCGAAGGCTGTATCTACAATCTGTGAGCTATAGTTTACCTCATTGTTCCTGTTGTGTGACGTAGGCAATTGGTGAGAGAGAGAGAGAGAGAGAGAGTCTGTGTAGGGGTGAGAGAGTTGATGTTCCCATGCAGCAGTCGCGCCTCCTCTCCGTACTCTGAGGGCTGTTTTCACATTCACTCTGCTCACACCTCCACCAACAGGACTCTCTCACTCTCTCTACTTCGCTCGGGTGACACACTTTACAGCGAGCCGCCTGAGTCGCCGTCTCGCGATGGATGTAAGTAGAGCAGTAAATGTTTCACCGTCTTTCCAAACGGTTTGCAATATTTTCTCCTTAATATTTAGCAGGTTGCTTGTTGTTGGAAGGTTTTTTGAAATATTGCTGCTGCTACTTCTTTTTTCTTCGTTTGTCCTGCTTGTTTACCTTGTTACCTCGTGGACGAGTTAACAGCTCGCGCGGGTTTGAGTAAACAATGAACCGTCTGATGGTAACACATTATGGTAACATTTGTATATTTTTTTGTGAAAAGGAGTCCAGTTTTCATTGCTTTATACACTGTACATATAGTATTTGTGCTGCCCTAGCATCGTTGTTCACTCCACCTGACCTCCCAGCCTGTTCAGATGTATTAATACTCACTAACACACACTCACAAAGGTTCTTTACTGCCAACTCACCACTTCTAACCCAAATCAAATCCCATTTTTATAAGATTAAGAGGTACATTTGTACCCCTTTGTGCTCATTGGTTTGTGTGTATTGACACATTTTCTCCTTTCTCCCTTCAGGAGCAAATGGTGTTGGAATGCAACAGGATTATCATCTGACAGAGGGGCCAAAGAGATCAGACCACAAGACTGCACGTTTTCTGCTCTCTGCTGCACTACAATGCATTTGAGGCTACAATGTCTACGCTGAAGCACGTCATTCTGCAGGACAAAGAGCAGGACGATGAAAGGAAGCTGGGATGGAGTTTCATCAAATGGGATGAAAATGAAGTTGTCACAACAGGTGTGGCAGACGCCCACACACAAACAGACTTGGGGCCCGTTGAGCACAAGGAGAGTCAGACCAGCAGCCCTGTCATAATGCACATAGACCTCACACGGACACACTCCAAGCTGAGACATTTGTCTCTGGCGGATGCTGACAGCTTGGTTCCACCTTTATTTCAGTTTGACCGCCAGGCTCCCGGACGCATCTCCACGTCCCCAACTTTGAGGAGGATGAGGAGCACAAGACGTCCTCTGCTGGATACCAGCAGGATAGGGAGCACGCAAGAGGAGCCTTCATCTGGAAGCACGCCATCACCCATCAGCCCCCTCTCCCCTGCGCACAGAGTCAAGTCTCCCCTTGCAGCAGGTGCCCTTTCTGATGGAGACGACCATCTGCCAGTGTCATCCTCAGGTCGACAGAGAACCAGATCACACAGATCACACAGATCAAAGACTTTTGACAACGGTATCACTTCTACCAGAAAAGAATGTAGCAGTGCTCACCCTGCTTTTAGTAAAGACTTTGGATTCCATGATGGTGAAGTGAAGGTGAGAGTGTACCAGATTTCTTTTTGTGTCTGTCAGTGCTCCTCTAATCACCACTCAAACATCTTCCCACAAACACCACAAGTCATTTTTATCCAAAATTAAATGGTCACACATTCCTTCCTTGCGGAAACCTTCTCTCCCTCATTCTGCCTTGCCTCCTGCAGCGGTCACTCACAATGCAATCTTTTGACAGCAAATGAATCAGCAGTTACATGCACTGACAGCTCTGACCAAGCCCACTGCCTGGAGAGCCCTGGGAAGTGTTCTCCTCGGGCCTCTCATTCACCACAGTCAGCAGTCACCCAATAATGGAGGGGTCAGTGAGCGATGGAAAAAGATAATGGGGAGATCTATTCATCAGCTCATGGTATTCAAGCGAGCACATTCTCAATAGAGTGCCGACATTCTCCTCTAATATCAGAGGCTTTTGAGTCCAAGTGACCACTTAAAGCACCGATTCAAATTTGAATGTCTTTGAAAGTGATATAGTGGTGTTGTTAGCAGTAGGAGGTCTTTGCACCCTCTGGTGTACAGTGGGACAGTGTTAATATGCTATGTAAATTGTGTAGTTACTGCTTTGTAGGATTGTGATCACTAATGAAGTTTTTGTTGTTTTTTCCACAGGAGAAAGAGCAATGCTATAATAGGTAAGGACACCTTTGGACTGTTTTGCATGGCAGAAAACACCACCTGTGAGTGTGTGAGAGAATATTTGCTTATCAGGAATGTAGTAAAATGTTTCATGTCAGTGATACAAAGATCACATTTGTCCTAGCATAGCTGCTCCCCAGATATTAAAAAAAATATGAAGCTATAGCATGTCACAGAGCCTTTGACTTGTGCTCACTGGATGCTCGTGATCAGGTCAGGATGAGTGGACCTTTGGTGTAAGGAGCCCCTATTGTGCATTCATTGTCATTCATGTCTTTGTTAATGGTTCATAAGCTTGGTGGGTTAAGTTTTGAGAGTCCCATGGTTATGTATGGGCTAGACAAACCCTCATTAAGACTGTTTTCCCCTTACTGCCGCCCACTCCCCTCCTAATGGGCGACCAGGCTTTTCCCCTCACTGGATAATTAGGCAGCTATTGTCCCTGTAATTACACCCTGGCACTGTGCCTCTTACAGTGACCAGGGTCCTTGAGCCATTGGTCAGGACAGTTTTGTTTTGGGGCATCATTATTTCCCTTGTTGTGAGGGAACAAAGCACCTATTTTTTACAAGTGCTCTCGGTGGCAGAGAGGCTGACAGAGAAAGCTTTCTGAGCAACAAGATGTCATTATGAGGATGCTGCGGAATGAGGAGGCACTGACCTGGTTTAGAGCAGTGCCTTTCTATTCCCATCGGGCTCATATACTTTACAGAGCCCAGGTGCTTCTGTCCACTTTTATCAGTGTTCCTGACGATTCAGCATCAGCCTGCCTATAAATTGATCTGCAGGTGGGAAGGAAGGGGGTAGTATCAGTTTACCGGGAAGAGCACAGGAACAGTCGGTGCTTTCACAGTTCAACAAAGACTTCCAGGAGGATAAAGGTTACTCCTGTTCAGTTGTAAACTAACTTATAGTGTACAAATTTGCCCTGCAGCCATGTGGCCTATATGTACAGGCCCAGCTATGTATGTGTGGAAGAGGAAGAAAGTCAAATGACACAGTATAATAGAGAGAAACAAACAAGCTCCTACTTCTGCTCCCCATTACTGTTATCATGGCCACAGTCTAGTTAGACCTTTACTAGTAAGAAGTATGTTAAGCTAAATGAGGATCTTTTCAGTGGTGCGATTTTTATTTGTACTTGCAGAACATGAAATATTCAGAAGTTGTCGACGTGGGTCACTGGCCGTTTGTACCTTACCTTAAACAAACCCAGCCTGTCTGGTTGCCTTGCACCTCCCTGTTTCAGCCATGTTAAATGACTCCAGTCTCTTGCTGCAGTTTTTAATGTTACACTGTCACCAGTCAAGTTTTTCTAGGTTTAATTCTTATAACAAATGAAAACAACCCCATATTCGTGCTATGTTTGCATATTCAAAGTCATTGACATAATAATCACTTTTATTAAGGTCTCTAATTTTCTCTTCAAACATGTGAGAGCTCATTCTACCTTTCAGCTGCAGAAAATAAGTCAAAACACTTGAGAACAGTGGCTGTTTGAGCTTTGCCTGAGGCTAAAAGGCAGGCCTGTGTTTTTCCAGCATTGCCTCGGTTACTAACTATGAAAAAGAGACCAATAGGATTATAAGTGGCACACACTGACTGCGCGCCTCCTTCCACATAAATACGGTGATCCATTAATCAGCAGCTATCCACACATAAACCAGAAACACAGCACTTATCCTTTATAACTCCGGCTTCTCATGTTAATCGGCAGTTTGCCGCACAATGTAGATGGTATTTCAGTGGTATTTCAACCACGTAAAATGACAAAAGGAATTCTGTGATTTCCTGTGGCTTATACTAAGACTGTTCTCTTTACAATAGAATGATAATCCATGTAACAGTGATTCTCAGATATCCAATGAGCCTTTATACACACCCTGAAGAATTGTTACTGCTTTTAAATATTAGCCAGAAATAAGTGGTAAGTGGTTTAAAGCAGCTGAAGTCCTTCTGTCCTGTCTGTGTCCTCAGGCTGCAGGAAAGGAGGCGGAGCTCTGTGGTGGTCAGTTTGCCAGGATTGGATGTTTCACCAGGAGACCTGTTTGTATCCAATGGAGTTGCTGACATATTAAATGGTTCAAACTTCTCAGGTAAATTCTTTCTTATTATTATTATTATTATTATTATTATTATTATTATTATTATTAT
>JAVQJX010085009.1:0-34024 GCA_036025115.1 Ambassis agassizii
GACTTGAAGACGTTTCGCTGCTTATCCAAGCAGCTTCATCAGTCGTCTCTACAAAAACTCCACAAGTCCAGATGCCTCGCTTCAACTCTTCTGAATCTCTGCTGACAGCAAGAGTCCACAATCAGGTTTGACAGGACAGGAAACACACAGTCTGAGAAGTGATTACCTGTTTGGTGTACAGCTCCACCTTGTGCTGTGCCTCAGGGAGAAGCTCGATATCATCAGCTCCATAGATCTTCTGAGCGATTATCCGGATCTTATCAGCAATAGGGAGCTAGAGTAGAAAGATATTTACGCACATACTTTCAGTCTCCCTTGAATAAAACGGCACCAAACAAAGAACAGAGACACTTAAGATCCAACACTGTACCTCCAAATCATAGAGAAATTTGAAGTTGCTGGGCGCCTCGCTGGCTCTCTGGACAGCCTGACCAAGGGCCACAGCACCAGCTCCGCCCTCAGCCCAGTGGGAGCATCGCACAGCATCAAAGGCTCCAGCAGCTTTGGCCATGCTGCAGACCAGGTCCAGCTCAGCCTCAGTGTCTGTCCTACAAGATGGATGAACAGCGAGAGAAAATAATGATTAATGCAGCTTTTGTAATACAAATATTCTACGCCCTCTGTCACTTACTTGAAAGCGTTGACAGCCACTACTACCGGCACACCAAAGTGCTTTGCATTTTCTATCTGCTTCCTCATGTTGCTGCAGCCCTTTTCCAGCAGCTCCAGGTTCTACATTAGTGGACACACACAAAAGTAAAAGCTGCTAACTTGAAATGATCATCATCTTGCACTGTCCTATTTCTACAGTGGCTCAGAATGGATAAATCTGCATTTGGTCCAATAAAGTAAAACTACCTCCTCCACGTATTCTTTGGGCAGCGGCATCCCAGCAGTGACCTGAACAAACGGGATATGGCAGATACTTTCACAAATTCAATCATGTTGAAGCTAACTGAATGGTGACATTTCTGTCTCCGTCTCTTATTATAGAACACAACTCACGGTCGGTCCTCCTCCGTGCATCTTCAGAGCTCGGACAGTTGCCACCAACACTACCACATGGGGCCTCAAGCCTGAGTAGCGGCACTTGATATTGAAGAACTTCTCCATGCCGATGTCAGCACCGAAACCAGCTTCTGTCACTGTTGGATACAATGAAAAGGGCTTAGACTAACAGAGTGGTACCAGCTGTCATTTATGGAGACAAGAGTCTACTTGCCAGATCCACATACCTACAAAGCCCTCGGGTCCCACCAGCTTCAAGGCAATTTTATCAGCCAGGATGGAGGAGTTTCCATGGGCGATGTTGGCAAAGGGACCAGCATGAACAAACACGGGGGTGCCCTGTGGATTCAGAAGAGTCTCATGTCTTACATAACCCTTGTCCCTCTGGCATGGACAAATTAAGTACTACTTCAGATATGAAATAAACCTGACTAAATCCATGAAATGTGGGCCACCCACCTCCAAAGTCTGCATCAGGTTTGGCTTGATGGCATCTTTCATTAGCACAGCTAGGGCGCCACTCACTCCCTGCACAGAAAAACATTAAAGCTTTCTGTAATATTAAAAATTAGAAGACAAGGGCTTCTCATGATGAGACACTGACCAGGTCCTCGGTGGTGATGGGCTGCCCGCTGCGGCTGGTGGCTACCACCATCTTGGCCAGACGTTGCCGCATGTCCTCCAGGCTGCTGGTGAGGGCAAGCACCGCCATGATTTCACTGGCCACGGTGATGTCAAACTGGGCCTGAAGACAATTCATGAGCAACAGTGATCAACATGTTGACTCCAATTTATCAAATGTTCTGATACTATCTTGATCCTTGTGTTTCATAATATCATCATTGGGATTCACTTCATATAATGCTGTTCATTTAGTGCCATGTGTGATGAATATCTCTGTACCTCTCTTGTATATCCTTTTTCAGTTGGGGACTGGCCGATGGTGATCTTCCTCAGGAATCGATCATTAGTATCCAACACTGCGGTGAAGTGAGGACAACATGACATTTGTACATGGCGCGGTACACTCACATATACGCAACACCACACACAACTGAATGTCAGGTGTGATCATGGCCTAAAAGACATCACAAAAGTGTACCTCTCTGCCAGGTAACAGAGCTTGGATCAATGTCCAGTCGGGCGAAACGGGTGATCTCTTCCTCTGTGAGAGCGGAAGGATCGGTCTTCTCTATGCCCAGTTTCTGAAACAAAGAAAACAACACAGTCAACACAAGCATGCAGAATGGAGTGAAGACTTAAAAATGTGATTTGGTTTTTACTTTCAGTCTGTTGATCTGGATGGGGGAGAGCTTCCTCTGTCCTCCATTGAGTGGGACCAAGCGATTGTACAGAGCCTAAGTATGCATGCAATCAGCAAGAATACGTTACAATCCATAAATCAACATGCGGGGAGACTACTGTTTTTACCAGGACAGAAGGACGAATCTACCTTGTCTGACTGTGTGGACTCATGGAACATGCGGGCATCGATGGCAGCAGCCACCAAGTTGTTGGCAGCAGTAATGGCGTGAATATCACCAGTGAGATGTAGGTTAAACTAAAAAAAAAAAAAAGAGACCCGTTAATCCAATGCCAAGGCGTCTTTGAATGTGTATATTAACAGCACAGTTTGTCAAACCAGCAGTACCTCTTCCATCGGAATGACCTGAGAATATCCACCTCCTGCAGCGCCACCTGTTGACAAAAGGCAAACGTGCAGGTACATATACAAAACTAATATTCACCGAGTGCATACGATCACAGATCTTACCTTTAATGCCAAATGTGGGCCCCTGAGAAGGCTGTCGGACGCAGGCAAAGACATTGAGCTTCATGTGGGCTCCCAGTGCCTGAACCAGGCCGATGGTGGTGGTGCTCTTCCCCTCACCAAGAGGAGTGGGTGTAATGCTGCAAACAAGAAATCTTGTCTGTAACGCTATATTATCTTCTGTAACCAAGAGTACAGAAAAAAAACAGCTGTGGACATACCCTGTGACCACCACATATTTGCCATCTGGCTGGGCCTGCAGGCGTTTGATGATATTCAGCTGGACTTTGGCCTTGGTCTTTCCATAGAGCTCTACTTCATCAGAGAGCAGGCCCACCTCCCTGGCTAGGTGGTCGATAGGCTTGGGCACGCAAGAGCGAGAAATCACTATGTCGCTGTTGGAGATACGAAAAGTGACGCACAAAGAGCACTTTTTCTTGTTTTATCTGAGCAAAGGAGGAGACTGAGAGGATTTGGCCACATTCAGAGAATTTATAACTTGAGGCAAAGAATTAGTGACTCAACTTAAAAGTGGATTATTGAATTTAACCTCCTCCATGACACGTTGATGAAGCACATGACTGAGATTAAAGGGAGAAGGACGAAAAGACAAACCTTGGCACGGGTTTCTGGAGGTTGAGTTTGTTGTAAGAAATGTTCCACTTCCCTGGCTGATGGCTCTCCAGAAAGCGCTTTGCACTCAGCACTGTGTTCTAGACACACATAGACACAGTCACTGCCTTTCGAACAGCATTCCAATGTCAAACTTAAGTAATAAATGTGACAAACATTTAATATCATTTATCTGCAGTAAAAAAAAGCTGCCCATACCGCCATCAGCATGGCCACAGTCATGGGTCCCACACCACCAGGCACAGGGGTGATGAAGCCAGCCTGCTCCTTGGCTGAGGTGTAGTGGACATCCCCCACCACCCGCTTTCCACTGGGTTTAGTCTCATCTGAGACAGAGAATCCCTAAATGTGAACACTAAATAACTTCTTCAGATGTTGTTAACAGTTGTGGTGATACCTGGTATGTGGTTGATGCCACAGTCGATGACCACAGCACCCTTCTTGATCCACTCTCCTTTCACCATCTCTGCTTTTCCGATACCGACGACCAGGATGTCTGCTTTACCCACCTGGAGAGAAACAGATACGGATGCATAATTTGTGACTGATGAGATAACATTAATGACGCTGATGCTTGGATTAGCAGAGAGAAAACTAAAAAAATCTGATGAGATATGTTATTATTCTTTGAGCCAGATGATGGCAGCAGAGCACAACTAAAGTAACGCCAACCAGTTGCTTTGAGAGTCTGAGGCAAAGTTAGCCAAAGCATCTGATGATACTGTAAATATAGAGACCTATATTAAGTAGTTGGTGTGACGCATTAGTGCCTTACTTCTCCGGCAAGATCAGCGGTTTTAGAATGGCAGGTGGTGACGGTGGCGTGGTTCCACAGCAGAAGATCATGCATTGGTGCACCGACAATCTTACTGCGGCCAATCACAACTGCTCTTTTCCCTGCCACTGATACACCTGTAGAGAAGCAGCATCTGTCAAGCCTTTGTGGTATATATTCTGACACATCATACTTTACACAGTTTTAGCATTTAGTAATTGTAGGGTTTACCCGTCTGTCTGATGAGCTCCATGCAGCCATTTGGAGTGCAGGGAATGAAGCAGTCGCCGAGGTCTCCGCGCGACAGTTTCCCTGCATTTATGCTGGTCAGCCTGTAAACACACCGAACACTGTAAGCTTCATACATCCCATTTTCTTTGAACAAACTGAAAAGGTAATACGCAATAAGGCGTTTTTACCCATCCACATCCTTCTCTGGGGCCACAGTGTTAGTGACCTTCTCTGTATCGATCTTGTGGATTGAGTCTAGAGGCAGCTGCACAATGAGGCCATGGACAGAGGAGTTCTCGTTCACCTCTGTGATAGCGTGAAGAACCTACAAGCAGACACATGGCTCATTTCACTGCGTTAATCCTACTTCTCCCTTTTCTACTGTAGCACCAACAGTACCTACTACCTACTTTTATTGTACTGTATTGAAAAATTATCTGTCAATTATTTGTAAAACCAAGTCACAAAACCAGACAAATGCAGAGATTGATGGATTTTGATCTTGATGGCTTTTAATTTATCATCACCTCCTCTTCTGTTGCAGTCTGAGGCAGTCTCATATGAGATGCATTTATCCCGATCTGCAAAAAAAAAAAAACATCATGGTTGCTAGAAACAGTCGATAATTGCGTGTACAGTAGTTGATCTCATCATTGGAAAGGATGATATTGATTTTTACCTCCGCTGCTGCTTTCAGCTTCATGCTGATGTAGAGATTTGAATCTTCACGGTCTCCAACCTACAAGCACACAAAGTATCACTGTGCATGCTTGTGTAAAGGGACGGTGCTTCTGGCATCAAAACACAACATGCAATAACTACCCAAGCATTCCCACACTTTGAACACAATGTCACAAAGCCAAGGACACACAGCCAACCCAAATCCTTACCTGCCTCCATCTCCATGGAAATGCCATAGGAAAGCACATGTCAAAGTCAGCCGGCAAAAACAGATTTTAAGATATTCTTACCTATGCATAAAAGCTGATTTTTATTTACCTGTAAAACCACTAGACCTGGTCTGAAGTTGGGATCCTGAAGTTTCATCTGCTCCACATCTTTCTTCAGACGCCCCCTCACCTGCCTGCAAAGAAAAAACAGCACAGTCGTTTTTAAATCCCTGAGAGAGATAATCTAATGACATAAAATTACCATTTCATCTGTTCCCCTAATATGGTTATAGGTGTTGCAACCAAACACATGCCATCTGTCTATCATACTGTAGAAGTGGCCATCACTTCAGAAGATCAGTCTTAACTCATGCCACCATCTCCATTTAATGGACTGGAGGCTGTGAAATTACCCAGTACTCTGTGTCAAGTGAAGAGATAAGCCACAACCAGGACAAAGTTTAGGTAAAATAAACTGATCCAATCAAAGACAAGGCTAGTAGCACTGGCACTTATTTACCTGGACTTTATCTCATCAAGATATTTCACAGCTAAACACAGACTGCATTGTCTCCTTTAGAAATCAAATCAATCAGTAATTTGCTTTATGGATTGTAGAATAAGAATGAGAACAGATTCAGCAAACAGTACCATTGTGAGAATAACGCATGGGCCTGATATTCTGATCCACAAAACAGATTTAAGAAGAACTGAGTGTATGTGCATCCCATGGCTTTTACTTTTGCTGTGTGAGACGCAAATGTGAAGCAAGCTTTGTTATTTATGTAGAGTATGTTATCGACGAGCTGCACTACAATACGGGTTTATTTGTCCACTAGAAGAATAAACTAGAAGCTTATTCCTTTTTCTTTTTTTTTAGAAAAGCAGTCAACATGCTCAATTTCTGGGTACTAATCAACTACAGCCTATTCCTATAAACACAAGAAACCAATTCAAAATATCACAGTCTGTCCAGCACAACCACTGGTATGTCAGGGTTTTTTTTTTTATCATGCATGGAAAATAATGACTGTGGAGAGGCCATCCTGCCTTTTTTATTTGACTAATGAGCACAGGAAGGGGCTGTTAACAGGGTGCAGACTGTCATGTCTTGTGACAGGCACATGCAGATAAATGTCCTGCACGCTGTTGGTGAAGGAAATCACTTTACAAGTTATGCCCAAGTATCATGCAGCATTTCTATGTCTAATGAATGGAGTTTTACCATCATATTTACTTGTGGTCAGTGGAGTAGACCAGCGGGACAAAGATCATCTCGCCACAGCTTCTTACATAATACTACAGGGCTCGCAATCATTAGGCTCCAAAGACGTCAATGACCTCACCTAATCTGTTAGCGCTATAATTATAACTTGGACAGTTATATTTTCATGCATTTGTAGTTCCATCACTTACCCAGACCAGATCAGGAGGAAAAAACTTTTTTTGCAGAAAGAACCCACTGTTTATTCTCAAGTAGCACCATGCACAACCAAATCAACTGAGGTTATGAAATTATTATATGCTACAAGCATGGACGATAACAATCTTTCGAAATATGAAGTCTGAATTTAAATCCATATAACGCTAGATATCACTCAGACTTGGATTGAGAGCTCAGGTGTGTTAACCTTCTGCAGCTAGTTAGCTCCCAGACACATGTTTCGTCAGAGTGGTTAAACCTATTTTGCCTGTGTTGCATCCGTAATCGTGCAAAGTAAAGTTTGAAACTTACGCTGAAACCTCTTTCCCACTGATGATTTGAGCCGACATTTTTTCAGTCCTAAAAAGATGATGTTGTCTTCAGCACGTCTACTGCCGGACAAGAAGAGAAGCGTGGTGGTGACCAGGTGCTTGTTTCCAAAAACTTACGTCCGTTCAGCCAGCGTAGGGAGCTGAAGATGGTTACGTAGATTCCATTCGCAAACCAGGTAGTACGGCCCAAAAATAACGTATTAACTTTCAGGAATATCGTAAGCGAAGCCTATAGGCTCGTCGGTGGATCTGACAGCACAGAAGGGCGGTATTATCAACTCTGACAGCCAATCATATAGCTGTTTTAACCAAGCCCAACAGAGCTACTGCCCAATGGTGTTCGCAGTTGGACCATAACGCCCACGAGATTGTGTGGCTGAGTGGGCGGAGCTATGAGACGCAATTGCGTAAAACATCAGCAGAGGGCAGCACTGTATTTACGCAGTGTTTAGATTATTGTCGTTATAAAATCCAGAATAGCATTTTAATTTGACGTGGAACACGGAGTATCATGGATCATTGCAAACGTGTCATCGTTACATTTTGTGGAAATTGCTAGAAAATACCACAGTGCTTCTTCTTTATCTGGGTTTTTAGTCCGACGTAAGTCATGAAGACACACAGAGAGCTATGGAGAGTAGATTCTGTGTTTTGAACGACACTGAAGACCTACAAACGCGATTTAAAGACACTGAGGACATTCTCCACTTTGAAAGGTAAATGCTAAATTGTTCAAGCTAGTAGGCCGTGTGGCTCTAGCTGTTCCCTGAATGGTATCTAGAGTTGTATCGTCAGTTTCGTGGTTTGTTTTGCCTTTGTAAAACGAAAGTTACGTATACGCTACGGTTCTATGAATCCTGGATGACTGCCAGAGCGTTCTGTCAGAATCCTCGTGCTCTCGCGAGAAGATTCTGCAGGAATAGATCCTCTGATGTCACCGGAAGATATCGCAAAAATCTTTACTCAGGTTGACCATCAGGGGTCACACGTGACTTTGTTGGTATAAACACTCGACCTGCGCATGCGCGAGATGATACATAAGGATGAAATAGAATGTAACATGCTCTGTCTGTCTGTTATCTCAACTCTATTCAAATCAACCCACAAACACCGGACCACTGTCCAAACCCCTCTGTCCAAACCTTAGCTAACATATGTGCATGTGTCTCCTCAGGTCTAAGACATTGTTTGAGGAAATCCGTGCCTCTATAAACAATAACGACGAAGAGGACCGCTCCTTTTGGAGGCCTGTGCTGCCATGGGGTGGCGTGTATACCATCAGGGCAGGACGTAAGGCCATATCATGCACCCCTCTGTACGTCCAAATCCACCTTAAAAACACCTGCACCATCGATGGCTTCCTCATGATCCTGTACGTGATCCTGCGAGACAATCAGGGCTTCTGCAGGGAGTTGGCCGTCTTCTTAGGGAAGCAGTTTGTGGAGCACTTCCTCTACCTGATGGACTCCTGTGACTACACCACAGTGAAGATGCTCTGGATTTGGGACAGGATGTCTAAAAGACAGTATCGCTCTGAGATCCATCAGGCAGCTCTGGAGATTGACTTGTTTGGCAACGAGCACAGGAACTTTACAGAAAACCTGGAAAACCTCATGTCCACCGTGCAGGAGAGTCTGTGCACCAACTGGACCTGTCCTGCTCGCTTCCAGGATTTTATCAAGTCCACCATCAACATCAGGTATGCTGCACACATATGTGTGTGTTAGCAGTTTCAATAGAATGATTGGCCTAGATCTGGCATGTTTATGTTTCACAAAGTAGGTCAAATTCTGATGAATGGAGTGTTGTTGGATGTGGCTTCCATATTTCTGATGTCACCCTTGATTTTTCTTTTTTTCCTCCAGTCCTCCTTGTGAGCTCCCTCACAGAGACCCAATTCAATCAGCTGTGGATGAGTTCTTCTGCCCCAAGCTCCTGCTCTGCTCTGAACTGGGGTAAGACACAGACAAAGGCTGTTCTTCATCTCTGCTTGTGTGTTTTCACTTCTTCTTTTTTTTTTACACAGTGTGATGTCTCAACAGGTGTGATGGCTTGAGGGAGTTCTCTCAGAGGCTTTTCTGCCACGGACCTCCACCCTTTGTCATTCTCAATATGCAGCAGTGGAAGTCAGAGGAGCTGTCTTATGTCCCTTACCATCTGGCTCTGTGTGAGCACAGGTATGAATTGTCCACTGTGATGAGACATGGCATGATTTGTCCACACAGTGGTGCAAGCAACAGTCATTTATTTTCCACTTCACACTGAGTATTACAGCTCTGACATAGGGCCATTTTTCCAGCCGTCAAGCAGAACGGTCCAGAAACTAGAGTGATGTCCAAGTATTTTTTGAGCTGCTGTTTTTTATTAGTTCAAAAAGACAGGGTTGCTATTCTAAGTATTGGTATTCTATAATCTTCAGAAACACTACTTAGGTGTAAGAGTAAAATGTTTAAACTTTTAAGATTGTAATGTTTACATTTTCTTTTTTTGATTTTACTTTTGTGTTTTTAACTATTTTTGTATTTTTAATTAACAAAAATCCTTTAGTGTACATACCATTGTTCACAGAATGATACAGTAAAGTCTGCTCTACAGGTATTTACTAGAGGGCGCCACACTCTTCAACCAGGAGGAACACCATTACTCTGCAGCCTTCCAGATAGACGGTTGTTGGATGCACTATGATGGCCTAAGGAGTGATAATCTGATCCTGTTACACAAGCCACCAGAGCTCCTGCTGCTCTCCTCTCTGGTCTACATCCGTGCCTCTGACAGATGAACTTCACACTGGTTGCCATGAAGCACAGATGAGCAGCAGACACAACAAGCTCACAAATCCATTTTTTACTTCAGTTGATTATTCCATCATGATTTCTGTTACTGATATATTCCTGTTGTTTTTTTCAATTCCTATTGTGAGTTTGCTTCCTCTGTAATCTCAAAATGAAAACTGCTTATTTTGGGGCATGCTTGGAATCCAAGAATATAATGGACTATAATAGTTCTGGGTTGATATGCATAAATAAAAGTGAACAGTGTACAGTTTGTCACCTTCTACAAAACAGAACTGTGCATTGGTTTTGCAGTGGTAATTTTAATTTTAAATTTATGTATATCAGCCCTTTCCTAAAATGAAACTGGTGCTTTTTCTATACACACTGTGGTCTAAAGAAAATGTTTAAATCTGAGGCAATGTTACATATGACGTTCCTAAATCCTACAAGGCAAATTTTCATGCTTTGTCACACTGAATGTTTAAACATGACCCCTTTGATTTCCACAGTGTATGACACTCTACATACACTGCAGTCTCCAAAACATGTTTTTAAGACTAACTTTATAGTTATCACACAGTGCCTCTGGCAAGTAAAGTATGAATCCTATTAAGTGTTGATCTTTGATCAAGATGTATTTTTAATGACTGTTTTTCTATGCAGGCAATGTCTTTAAAATGCAAATACAGATATTTTGAAATACCCCTGTATGAATTTACTTTGTTGTACGGTCCGGTCTGGATGCATGTACGACACGAGACTGCAGAAAGCACGACAAGTACCTTTTAAGGCAGGCATTTATTTTAAACTGGGTACAACTGCACCACACAAACTGACTAAAATGTATGTAAAATGTCTTCAATCAAGCATGGTAAAATGTGAAAAGCTACCTTTTGTACACCTAATGCTATCTTGTACTCCCAGTATGAATCCACAGGATATAAAATTCAAGATCACCACCTTACTTCAGACACACAATGGGAAATGTAAAAAGAAGCAGAGTGGTCATTTTGGCTAACATTGACATCGGTTTCAAAGGATTTTTCTCTCAGACAAAAAACAAAGTGGCAGCCCGTTGCAGACCAGGTGTAAGTCATCATCTGCTTTCTTTGTACAAGCACTTTGGTGAGAGTGGTGGCAAAACATGACATTGGTTAGGTCTTAATAAAAGCATACAAACTCAACTACTGTATAACATCCCTTCTTTTTGCAGATTTACGTTTGCAGATTTTTCAATCAGCTTCTTTCCAAAGCTCATTAAAGTAGTAGTTAATATACACCTCAGAGAGCACAACATTGTACATAACAGTGATGGTGGATGGCGGCAGCACATAATTACGCCTGCGTGATTTGTGCTGTAGTAACGAATTCTATTACCATAGACACAAAACAGAAATTACATTATGGAACATAAACAATAAAAATTATAAATAAAAAAATAATCATTCATGTCATTTTAAACCAAAATGACATATTTGCAGAAACACGATTTGGGCTGCATTACTCTTTCAAAATAAACTACAAACAATCCATGACTAACAAAAGCCCACACCCTGACCAATTTACAAGGCAAAATGTCATTTAAGTTCTCATCTAACACATGAAGTTTAGAATAGGCAAGGGTAGGGTGAAAGAGCACATCTAGAGATTTTTTTTCTAATTTGACCATTAATGTGTGAGAAATTCATTTGAGTAAGTAAACATTCACCTTCAACAAATGAACCGACATGCACAACGAAATGTTAACACAAGATGCCTGGTACGTTGAGGCGTGGTCAATGGTACCATTTGAAGTCTGCAATACCTGCCAAAAGTGTGACTGCACAGACATGCCATGTGGGGCTCTGTTACAGCAATATGAGATGCCTTGGCTTTTTAGAGAGAGACAAAAACAAAACATATTCATCCACAGACAGAACAGAAGTCTTATTGCATTATCTAAATGCCTTTAGCTTAAATCAAAAACATTATGTACAAATTACAATATGTATCAAATAGTTTGGTAAGTGCAATGTAGAGCTTGGTTAAAGTTTCCACTTATGTGCAAACATCAGTGCACAAAGCAACTCAAACACGACTTGAACATAAACAGTGACTCAACAAGACACGCCACACCTAGTGTTCACCTACTTGAGTGCCCCCCCCCCCCCCCCTATTGCTGTGCATTGCTTGACATGTCATCAGCCAAGTTGCAGAGCAACACCCTCAGCCAACCGGGAGTCACATACTCCCAGGGATGCACTCCCAGGGATGCAGGGCTGGTGACAGTGGCAACTTGGTCTGAGTTGGCTAGTAAAACCGTTGGTGCTTTATCATCTATCTCCATATGATCACATGGAAAAATGTAATGCAAATTTATTAGCAATACAGCTGAGAAGAAAATGTCTCAACTATGGCACACAAAAGGGCAAGATGTGTCCAGCACTGGGGGTGTAAAAGATAAAGAGTTTTGGCACTTCATGTGACGCCAGAACTAATTACCTTCAATCTGAAAGTGTGAGCAAGACATGGCCACATCAAGATTAAATATTTGGTGGCAAGCATTAGAACTGACAATAACTGTGGACTAGCGTAAAACTTAACCATGAGCAGAAAACATTTTGCTCAAAGCCAGAAGAGTGACATTGACAAAGCACACTCATATCCTGCATCAGGGATAACATGAAGGAAGGGGAACGTCAACAAAGATACATTTAAAAGAAAAAACAGAAAGGAAATATTTAGGCTTTTAGGCAATATGGGGGTTAACATTTGTGGTTGAACAACCACAGGCTTCCCTTTCATTAGAACATTTTTATTGCATGGTTATGGAGCGTTTAAATTTTCTGATTTTAAATGAGCACGAAGCAAATAACTAACAGTGAACATAATGATGTAGCAGAGGCCAAAACAGAGGTTGACCCAACTGTGTGAGGCAACACAGACAAACAGCTGAGTCCTGAATCCTAAATATAGCACCAGTTAGTATTGTGTACAGACCAAAGGGTGAAAAAAAAAGGAGCAAGGTCAATTCCATCTATTCTGAAGAGTAACAAGTGCATGACCTGGCTTTAGAAAAATGTAACAGAGACTAGGGCATGGAAATATTTTTAAATGGCTCAGAGGATGAAACTAGTGGCAAACAATCTCAGGAGTCATTCACCTCTACAGTGACCCTGGGACTCAAACTACACACAGTCACCCACACACTAGTGACCCAGTGCAGAAAAACATTTACAGGCAACGCACTAGAGGATATATTCATATCTATATATTTCATTTAGACTATTTACATTAGAGAGAAAGGCAGCCCTTTTTAAGAAAATATAAAGATTCCAACTTTTCTCTTTTTTGTGAAGCACTGATTTGGATGCAGAACTCCTGTGTCACTGAGCGCGAGCATTAGTTCTACACGCAGACACAAAACAGTCCTATCTGACATGCATGTACCTCTCAAGCATACACACATACACGCTACATGGCCAACAACCACATCTTCTTACAAATACACAAGCAAACTGCAGTGTTCTACAAAAATAGGAACACACAGTTCTGGTTGCAGCAAGGAAATTAAGAAAAGTTCAACATAATTAATGACATGTAGGAGGACAAAAGCAACATCTATAAACAGGACAGAGAGTTTGGAAACATAAGTGACTGTTTTTTTTTCTTCCACAATCCTCATGTCTGGCTGTGGTTCAGAAGCAGTTGCCTCCACATCTCCATGACAACCGTCATCCAAGCTTCTTTCTTGTCAGTGCAGCCATGACTGTGGTCCCCCTCTACGCAGCCAGCTAGCCCGACACATTCATCCACCCAGCAGGCTTTCTGATGTTCACGTAGGTGTGCAGCCAAGCTCATCTGCACCTGGAGGACGAATGTGGGGAACGAGGAGGAGAACAAGTCTTTGCGTCTATGTTCTTTTAACGGGTCCTAGCTGGCTGGGCCATGGGTCAAAGGGCAGTCAGACCAAAGTTACAACGGCAATACATCATTCCACTTGAGTCCAACCAGCTGTCTGAGATGGGGTCATAGCGCTGGACAGTGTTCAGGTAGGACGACCCAGAGTGACCTCCTACCACATAGAGGTAGTTGTCCACAATGGCAGAGCCCACACCTGCAAGAGAATTATACTATAGATGAATGAAGCTAAATAAAGGGACCAAACCTCATTTATTTTCTGGATTTAACAATCACTACACATTAAAAAAAGAAAGCTTAAATCAGACACACCTATTTTAAAGCATAAAACAAACTCACCAGTGCGGGGCTCATTCATTGGCCGGCAAGCTGTCCACTGGTTCTGATGTGGATCATACCTCTCAATGCTGGACAGGTGAGACACTCCATTGTGTCCACCCACAACAAATATGAAACCAAGCATGACTCCAACTCCAAAGTTGATCCTCTTATCTGCCATGGGGGCTACCATTTCCCAGGCATCCTTACTTGGGTCATATCGCTCCACACTGTGCAAAGAAGAAGAAAAGTTAACAAAAACCTTAAACACCTTATCTCACACACCCTCAATGTAATTTCGTCAACAATGACTGAACTGTGAAATGTAACGTCAAGTCCCTTTCCAGGGCTGATTCATTTATCATACATTTATTCACACAAGAAAAGCTTGGTTAATTTGGATGACTGGAAAACTGGCTATGTGGGATTGTTTTGCAGTTTGCAAGGACATGTAAGCCACGGGGAAAAGAATAAAACAAGTCCCCAAAGAGTTTTTGCCCAAACACATTCTCCTGAGGGATTTCAGGAGTCAAGGAAACAAGCATCAAGAGACACTGCACTCAAGTGATCAAGAGCAACACAGCAGCACACAGGCAGGCAGGCAGTCTCTCAATGAAACATCAGCAACCACTTCTGTTATGAGTCCTCTTCACTCATTAACAGGCCCCTGGCCATTTTCTCAGCAACACTTGATATCCTTTGCTTGATTGCCAGTTTTAATAAGTAACTAACAAGACCTTGAGAGAAAAGGCAACATTAGGAGGTCTAAAGGGTTGGAAAGTCATCAAAGACTATTTTTAAAAGGCAGTGGTGGAGTGCAACAATATTTGGTTACTGGTGCCAAATGTCATTTGTAGGAATAAAAATCAAAATGAAGCTGCTTGTTTCAAGTAGCTTTCTGCAATCTTTTCTTTAACTAGGGTAATACCCTGTACCTAGGTTACAGGTGAATATGCTCAACAGCAATACATTAAGCTTAATAATGAACAGCGTGTCAATTATCACAATCCTTCATTACCTGTTCATATGTGCTGGGCCGTAGCCTCCAATGGCGTAGACCATGCCATCCAGCACAGCTGTTGCAAAGCAGCTGCGGGACTTTGTCATAGGTGCCACGGGTTGCCACTCCTTCAATTTAGGGACATATTTTTCCACAGACTGGAGATAATACTGGCCGTCGTAGCCTCCCAGTGCATACAGCTCTCCAGTCAGGACCACCACCCCAAGTGTGCTACGACACTCAGCCATGCGCTCCACTGAGGACCATGTGTTGCTTTCGGGATCCCAGCTTTCCACTGTGCTTTCATGTCTCCGATAACTAATGCCCTGTCTCATGTGTGTGGCGATGCCTCCCACCACATATACCTTGTGGTCCAGCACCGCCACTCCAAACTCATATCGGGGTACACTGAGAGGAGCCAATCCTATCCATGAATCTGTCTGAGGAAAATACATTTCCATACTGGTAGAGAAAGAGAGAACATTTTAATATTTTTCAAATAGTACAGAAGTTTGAATGTGTATATCATTATGTTCTATATTACAGAATTACCTTTCTAATGTGGCAAAGAGTCCAGCCTTGCCTCCTACTGCAAGAAGCACCTTCGGGGCACACCTTGGTCGAGCTGACAACACAGTCTGATAGGACAGCCGATGTTCAGGCATAAAATGATATTTGAGGGCCTCATTAAGAAGGTGCTTGCATGCGTGGTCATCACGTATAAGGTGGTTGGCTTCATATAGGCGAGTGAGGAATTTGACGCTGAGAAGTGGAAGGCGAACACAGTGCAGTAGCTGAGCCAGATGCTGCTGTCTCTCAGTTACATCATATTTGATCCATGATTCCAGAGCATAAAATACAGTCTCCTCTGTGACCACCTTAAGGCAGTCATTGGACACAATTTCATCCAGCTCAGCTCGCGTCAGTTCAAAAAACTCCTCTGTCTGACAAACTTCCTCAAAGTTCTCGCATATAAATTTTGTTGCAGCCAAGCACAAGTCATGGCAGCCATATGTCTCTGCAAAGCGGGAAATGCCTATACAATTCCCAGAATCCAGCTGGCTCTCTAAGAAGGAACAACACTCCTGAAGTACTAGCTTAACCTGGAGTAAGTTGGCAGCTGGTAGGAGGGATTCCACAGTTTCCTGGGAGATATACACTGTCCCAGTGTAGGCATATTCAACAATAGCCTGAAAGAAAAAGGTAAAAGTATAATTAAAACTTTGTTCAAGTCATTGGTCAGTGAAGCTCATCTGTTGGGTCCAGGTTTACCTGTAAGGCTGTCTCATCA
This sequence comes from Ambassis agassizii, assembly GCA_036025115.1. Classification (NCBI taxonomy): domain Eukaryota; kingdom Metazoa; phylum Chordata; class Actinopteri; family Ambassidae; genus Ambassis; species Ambassis agassizii. The sequence continues at coordinate 16,347 of JAVQJX010085009.1, forward strand.
ATGCACTGGAATTCAACTTCAGAGGTTTCCTTTTCTGAAAGGTTACCCGTAAACATGGCCTTGAAGTAAGGACTGATGCTGGCCAACACTACTTTGTGGGCATGGATCTTGGCATCACCCACACGCAGGACAATGTCACATAGTTCGTGATCCTGCCGCAAGAGCTGGAGGCCCTGCAGCAGCTGCTCCGAGTGAGGCCGTGTCAGACTTGCAAACATATAGGACTGGTCCTGTTGGTCCATCTGAGAGCAGGAGTCCACAAATAAATGCAGTGTTTATTTCACATATAATCAGTCAGTTATATTTGTCCAGTGGAAATTGGATATTCAGGAAACTGTAGGAGTGTATGGGATGTGGGATATTACGCAATGACAACACACGTTATGGAAACATGCATGTGCAGTATGATGCACTCAGTTTTGAAGTTATACAGTAGTACCCAGTCCTCTTCACTGTCTACGGCGAAGCAAGAGCATGATCTTCTTAATCCAGTGCTAACGTCAACCAAATGTAATGCCAACAAAGTACCTTTTTTAATTAACCTAAAAGCTGGCAGATTTAATATTAATGTTGTGAATTCTAGCCTCATGACAGCGAGCCAGAATAATGTGTTGTTTTTTACTGGGGCCTTGGCTTGATTTTTGAACGGAGGACATGGCCACATCAAAACTCGCTAGCTACCGCTACCGCAGCTAATAAGCTGACAGCTAATACGCTAACCAGCGCGCTGTAAACCCTACCAAACAGCTTCGTTTTCGCATAAACAAATGAGCACATTCACAGTGTTAACGTCAACATTATATTGTCAACAATTTTCGACACATTAAATCCACAAGGCTTTATAAATTCCTGTTTCTTTGCACTGCAGTCAGTGCAGGTTAGCTGCTAAAAATAAACACGGATCCCGCCGTGGCTAGCTGCATCATTGATTGATATACAGTAACATGGCTGACAGATACAAAACGTCACGTTATAGCTAGTTTTTTGGATAACATCTAATATAGTCAAATTAATGAAAACAAACCTGTAATGTTAGTCTGAATGGTGTGCCGCTGTAATGAACGACTGTGCAGTGGCGGAGTTCAGCGGCGACGAAAGGGAACCCCGGGCGGCTATCAAGAAAACAACCTACTGCCAAGCAACCTCACCACAAAGCTACAGACGAGGGCTTTTAACACGGACCTATCAGGACAGCACACACACTTCCGCTCTTTTCAAAATAAGATGATGATTCTCGGTTGTTTACAAGGAAAAGACATGAATTTAACTTTACCGATATTTAATGAGGGAAGAACAAAATACTACATACTAATATCAATTACATAATTTTAACGAGATGGGCATTGACATATAGCCTAATAGGTATACAAGTAATATCCAATCAACTTTATTTGTCACATACACCCTTGTACATAAAACATAGTGAAATGTTTGCGTGCCCGTGCCGGCATATGTGCACAAATACAGATATACAATAAGAGCAGTGAAACAGGATTTAAAAAGGAGGGTGGGAGGGGGGTGCTCTAATACTAGGGTAAATTAACACACAAAAATATCTGAATTTCATTCTAAATGTTAAAGTTTAGTGCTGAGGATGATAATAATCATTATAATAATAATAACTTATGCACTCTTGTAGAATTAGACCATAAACATATATTTTGTGTTGAATATAGATATTTTGCAGAAAAAAAAACAAAAGAGATGTAGAAAGTTGCATGACCGGGAAAAAAAAAACGCAATACTGAAAACATTTCAGCCAATATTGAAACATTTAAATTTTTCCTACATGATTTCATTTCTTTTCTTTTTTTTCTTTTTTTTTTGGTGAGAGTGCACAACCTGAACACTGGCAGTATATGATGTAGTTTAAGTCCAGTTTCATGTGTTTCATTCACTTTTCCCTGTTCGTCCTCTGTGATGATGATGCCGCCTGGAGGAGCCTGGAACTCGCGTCACCATGGAAGCGCTCAGTTTGCGACATGTATTCGCCATTTTGCTGCTTCGGTGTGTGTGTGTGCGGGCTCCTCCTGAGGTGAATACCTCTCTGTAGCTTCCAAACATCCAACACTCCAGACGCCAGCTAAACAAAAAAAAATAGGGAAATGTCTGTACTTAAAGAAATGTAGCTGTCGCAGCATGACATGGAAATTTGGACGACGTAGTTTTATTTACACCCACCGTTACCGGAGAAGACCAGGTCTGATTTCATACTGTTTTTCTAACTTTGTTAGCTCAGTCAGCCAGTACCTTCTATGGTCAAAATTAGCGAAGTTAGCTTAGCATCGTCTTGCAATGGTACAGTTAGCCAAGATTCCATGTAGCTTCTATGCTAACTAATTAGGCTGCTTAACGGTAACGTGTAGTCAAGGATTGATAGTAAGCCCATTGAAGGTATTAATTAGTAGCATAAAACTGGCTAAAGCTCTATTCGATACACTGTATAGTAATAAATGTTATATTAACAGGGAATAATCCATCATACAACAGTGAATGTTATCTCACCCCTTTTGCTCGTAACGAGCGTTGCTGTGAGCCACAAGTGGTTGTGTTTCTCCCTCTTAATCTACCTTATCTCGGTGATCGATCACAGTGTTGAGAAGCAAGAAGACACTTTAAACGTGTACGCGACTCTGCACTGTTGCTCTTTCTGTTCATTTATTTACTGACAGTTCAGTCTGTTAAATTGATGTATTCTATATCCACAGGCTGACGGGTTTCCATCACCAGCCACTCAGGATGAAAGCGCGAAATAAAGAGGAGGAACATCATTGTCCCCTCAGGATTGTCTTTGCTTCCCTGGATTCTCAAGTTTAACCGGATCAGTACCATCGTCAATAATGATACCTGGATTTATCACCCAAGAGTTGCATGAGAAACTTCTGGATCTAAAAAATTACCAAAATCGTACAAATGGGGTAGAAGAGCTCAAACATGTCCTCTCAGCTGTGGACATTAAGTCTGTTCCATCTTCTAGTATTGAGGAATTCATCAGTTTTCTTCCTCGGCTTCTGGATGATAGTAATTTTAAGGTGTTGTATGGTACCTTGCAAGTTTTAAATTTACTAATTCAGAAGCTTGATAGGAGTGTAGACAAATATTTTAAACGTATAGTTTTAGTGGCCCTCAAGGCCCTAGGAGACACTCGCACTGTCAGCAGGAATGAATACCTGAATGTATTTCGACAGCTGATGAAGACAGTTGCACCGCAGCAAGTATTAGACCTTATAATCGGCAATTTGAAACACAAAAATTCTAGGGTTCGGGAAGATGTCCTTAATGTCATTATGGCAGCTATGCTCACTCATCCCAGGAAAGATTTCAACATCCCCAAGCTTTGTTTCGAGGTTGCACCATACCTGGCAGACAGCAAGAGGAAGGTTCGTCATGCTGCCCTTGAGCTGTTTGCTGTTTTTGACCATTGCCTTGACACGGGGAAGAAGCAGCCTCTAATGAAAGCTGTGGATATGGTTGAGCTCAATGAGGATGCAGAGGGCCTAATGGCAGCTGTACAGGCAAGACGAGCAAGACACATCCTTCCTAAACTGTCCTCAGATGGGGTAGTGGAGTATGGCTTGGTTGTTCCCAAACCGGGACAGCGGTGCTCTCAACAGTATGGTTCTGGAGCAGATCTGGACTGGGTGATGAATGAAGGGCGAATAAGCAGTGCCAGGAGTCACAGAACTGAGCCAGACTGTGACCGTTTGTATGGCTATGGCAGCTTAGGTTCCCTCACTGATGACCTTCCACTTCAAAGGAGGATTGTCAGTGCAGGTAAAGCGAAGAACAAACTACCCTGGGAGATGTCGACCTTCTCATCCACTGAGAATGACCAGCAGCAGTGCAGTGCACCAAATGGAAAGTGCTCTGAACAGGTGGGGCTCATCATGACTGCTGACTCACTGTCATATCTGATGATGATTAAGGATTGCATAGTATTTACTAATTTAAATTATCTTTTTGTCTGGTATTTGATTAATGTCACTCAATCAGGTTCTTGATCTCTACTTCTCATTAGTCTTGCTTAGTGAACAAAGAAAGTATACCAAGAAATGTTTCTTGGTCTTCAATCACAACTGCAAATAAAGAAATGTGAGCAGTGGTACATTTCTGCATAGACACTTCAGGAGAGAACCTAAATATAGTTGTACTGGGTCTCATGATACATTGTTAGGGAGGGTGTTGACTTGCACATCTTCTGTTTGTGCATATGGCTCTCATCAGTGCATCCTCACAGTTCCTTTGTGACACAGATCCTCTGTTACACCTGTTTTTAATTAACACTAACTATACTTAACACTAGAGTGAAATATTTGCCTTTATAAAAAGCACTCAAGGATTATTGACACTTCCTGGAAGAAATACAGTAGATGATTCATTTTTCTGCACAGTAACACCATCACTGCAGTAATGAGGACCCACTGTTTTGAGATAAGGTCTTGACAGTCACAGTCAAACTACCACTACACCTGCAGAGGACTGTACCATATTAGTTACCAAACAAAAAAGTGATATGCTGAACATTCGCTGTTGGGAGATTTATTCCAGTAATGTTTATGGGCTGTAATAAGTGGCTTTCTTTTAATTGTACATATTTTGTTATGGGAACCATTATCCAGCTTAGAGGCCCCATTTGAAAAACATTTTGTTTACAGCAGTGTTTGTTTCCCAGCAACCCCATTACCACATAGCACACATACAGAAGGGGGCGTGAAACATAATTGGTAATATCAAGGGGTTATGCTGGAAAAACATGGCTTATTTACTACTTTACTGTTTGATTGCAATCACACCGAGTGCTCTGTAATGGGTGTTCATTAGATTGTTGGCAGAGGGACTGACTTCAACCACACTCTCAGCACAAACACTGAGATGCATGCACTAATCCCAAAATGCATCTTCTGATTGATTTATTATATGCATTTGACCATGATAGTGAAATGTAAACTTCACACTGTAACCATCAAGTATGTGTACAGCAGCAGAAGATGCACCCAAAGGGCCATGTCTCTTGTTGGAGCTGAATATCTGCTGCGTTCCATTGTTCGGGCTAGTGGATGGAATTACACTGAGGCCCTTGTTATGTTTAAGGATTGATTTACACGTTGTTTGAACTTGTTGCTACTAAAGCAAAATATTTTCTGCCCATTCATAGGTGGCAAGTGAAGATTTCCTTCCCCTGTCCAGGAAACCAGAGACCTACATACCCAGTTTCAGTAAGTGCCAAGTCTCCACTCTCTTAACATTGCAGTCACATTGATTCCATATGAGGTGACAGCTGCAGCTGACTGGTTGTCATGGTCAACTTCAGCTTGACTCAATTTAGAGCAGCTTTAAATTGGATTAGCATGCTGAGTCAAAGGAGTCACCCTTCCGCATGTCACTGAAAGCTCTGTGATGAGCATGATTACAAGCTGCTTGGCAGACAAGTGTTACACCTGTCTTGCAGAAGACTGGACAAACATAATCACAGCAATTTCTCTTTAAATCTTAGTGGGTACTACCGCTTCTGTTAACTGTCAGAGACTGTGTAAAGCTCTCTGTGAAACAGCTGTTGGCCTGTTCAGTTAACACCTTTTCACCATGAAACCTAAAGGGAGAACTGTTCAAGTGTACGGTGTTACTGCTGATGTGTCTGTAACAGAGGGTTATGTATTCATAGGTTGTCAGTGCTGTCAATTTAAAGACAACATTGTGACTACGCTTCAGGTTGGACACAGACAGTAAACTAAAGAAACACCATGATGCAATGAAATCACCAGATTTTGTATAATGGTTTCTGATAGGGAAAGGTATTTTGCCCCTTTTATTATTCTTTTATTTCAGTTGAATTTTATCATCTCATTTTATCACAGTTGGCTGTTTGATTCTGCCTGCTTACAGAGGGATTAGGCTCCAATGCTGCTGTGCTACTACGTCTTATGTAATGCGATGTGTATGCGGTAATCCTCAAATGAAGATTACAAGTGTTGGATGTGTGCCTTGAATATTTCAGTGCAGTGTCCTTTTGTACCTTACAAAGTCAAGTGTGTGCTTTCAAAAATGTCGCTCATCTGTGTAACATTACAGTGTAAATGTTCAATTATTATAGCTGCAGCTGTGTTTGACCTGCTCTATATACCCATCTGTGCTCACAAGCAAGGCTGGATTTGAGACTGCACTGCAAAAAAAAAAAAAAAAGTTTGTCAGCAGTATTAACTTTAAATATATGCATGAGCTTAAAGGCCTGATCCAAACATCTGGGGCAGATGAGATTTTCAACTATAATTAAAGTCATTCTTATGATAACTCCAGATAGAGTACGTACATTTAAAGACTGAATTAAAAAGTATGCTTGATTCATTTGTAGTGGTAGGTTTACAGGGAGGTTGCAATGTAATCATGTAATCACTGGGCACCTGAACCGTTTCAATGTTTGATTTTGTACTCTCAATCCAGGTTCAGCAGAGCCACTGAAGCCCCAGTCCTCCAGAAGGAGAGAGTCTCCTGCACATCTGAGAAGAAGTGGAAGCCTCAACTTAGACCCGGATATCTTTAAAACCACTAACTTCTCCAGCACAGATGGTAAAAGAGTCACTATTTATAATAATGCATGTTAGATAAGCAAGTACAGTCATGAACTACACTTAAAGCTTGATTTAGCATTTACCAAGGCACTGTATATCCACACCCTGCTGACTTATTTACACCCTGTTTTTCATGGGTCTGATGTGTGAATGCAATATCTCACAGTGGCACCCAAAGGACGTATGCTCTCAAGGAACCCCAGTGTTGAGCGAACGTTTTCCCTCCCCTCAAATCCTACCGCATCCGGCTCCTTCCTTCTTCCCTCCTACCCACTGGCTACGCTCCCAGGGGGCATGCTTACACCAACCCTGTCCCGCCATCGTGCAGATTCATCTCTCTCCATGTCTAACACCTGGCCCAACAAAAGAGAGAACACTCCTCTACAGAGGGAAACCAGTCCATGGAGAGACACGGCAGGCATAGCAAAGGGTAATTTAGTTAAAAAAAAAAAAAAAAAAAAAAAGGACACTGAGTCCTCATGTAGTTGTAGAATATTAAAATGACATCTGATTTGATTTGCTGCAGGAGATGTCTCTAGCAGACGCTCCCCCAGACCTCTTTGTGTCTCCCTTGTGAGTTCTTCCACTTCATCATTCCGACGGGCTCTGAACAACACCAGGGGAACCCTCTCCATCTCACCAGTAGTCCCTCCTGCAGAACAAGCTTATCCTCCAGGAAGTCCTCAGAACCAACAGCTAGAAAAGAACCTTGACCTGGACTCTACTTGCATCAATGCCACCCAAGATCTTCAAGAGGATGATCCTCTGGACATGCAGGAGGTCAGCAAAACTGTCTGTTCTTTGAAAATCCAGACATGAAGTCCTATCTAAGTCTAGAGTGCTGTTGTACTCATGTCATGCTAATTTACGTGTTGCCACAGATGCTGAACTCCCTGCGCTCGTTACGCAACAGTGCTGCCAAGAAGAGGGCCAAAGCAAGCCTTAGCAGTCCAGATCCAGACAGTCCAGACTCGGCTGTGCGGGTGGACGTGGGTGTGGACTCACCATCACACACCTCTCCAGTGCTTACCAGCTCAGCCAGCGAGAGTGGTCTTTCCAGTCTCGGCTCAGTCGCCAACTCCAGCTTCAATGGTATCAGGACCAGGTAAAAGATCATCATTATGCTGCACGTCATGCACCACATGTACATTAATCAGGCTGCTCAGGTGCCTGCTCTTATCATGGGCAAGTGTCACAGTCCTGTTGACTAGAGCTGTGGTATCATGGTACCCATCAGGTGTTGCATGTATGTGTTGAACTCTGCTAGGCGGTTTGCCGGTATAATTTCTCACCTGTCACATGTGTCAACAGTCCAGGAAACTCTGCCTCTACTGGAATGAAGCCTCGCATTGCAAGAGTGCCTTCTGCAAAACTGAGGTCTTCTGTGTCCATGGACTTCAGCAGCCTTCAAGGTACAAGACGAACAAATGGTTTTGCCCTCTCTTGTTTTGCTTCCTTTTTACATTTTTGTTTTTTCTTCCTCCCAAGTTTTGTCCCAGAAAAATGAACTGTCGCCTGAGGTGGGTGTCATTGGGCAGAGAGTCACTTACTCCAACGGAACAATTAAAACTGAGGAAGAGACAAGGGGACCTTCCCCTCCGCTGATCAAACCAGCTGTTCATGAATCAGTCAGACCTCCCAAGCCTGCCAAAGGTCAGCCACCACTGACAAACTGAAGATTGCTTTCTCCTGGACATACAGTGTCAAGTAAATCACTACTCCCCTCTCTGTCATTAGGATCCCAGAGTCACAGCAACAGTAGGAATTCACCTGGAACTGACATGCCTGAAGGAGTAATTGGAAGAGGTCAGTCTCTACACATCTGCACCTGCTATATGTCATTGTTTTACTAGTGTTGGGCACAGGACAGAAAATACTTCTCAGTTATTTTAAAATGAAACTTTTCAAGACACAACAATGCAGGATTTCTGCTCATCCTTTCTAGTAAGTCAGTACAAACACATTACTGGCATCATGATCACAGCTAAACTGTTAAAAAATTAAGCAGATGGTGTTAATGATTTATGTAGCAGTGGTGTCCACTTCTCCATTAAAGTTATCTACAAATATCCCTCTCGTGCTTCTTAGGCATGTTTGGCACTGCAGTGTCCTCGAGCTTTCCAGGAGTCGCCTTGTCACTTGAGCAGGGTGATTTAGCAGCTAAACCCCCCACTGATCCCTCATCAGGCATCTACAGCTATGCTTTGTATGGCAGTCACCTCGACAGCGATGACAGCCCTCGGCTAGAGGAAGTTAAGGTTAGTCACACTTTGTTTATTGGGGAATCAAACAAAGTTTCCCATCACTAAAGTGTGTTTTTAACTGATGCTTTTTTTTTTCAGGAAAGGGCAAAGAATTCAAGGTTCAGTCGGGATAAGACACGGCTGCAACGTCTGGATCACCTAGATGATCAGTTAAGTCAAGGAGACCAGGCACGAGACAAGATTCGCCACCGTGTCAGACAGATGTTGTCAGGTTCACCCACAGAGGAGAGTAGAGAGTTACTTATCAAAGGTAAGAGAATGTTTCAGAATCTCATTTCAATAATGAAATGAGACATGTGTCTAATCACAACAGATTCCTCCATATTGTTGAAAAGCTGAACGTCTTTGTCATAGATCTGCAACTGAATGGCAGCACACTCACAACCAGAACAGACTTAGTCTCTGATGAGTCCCCCGCCAGTCCTGTCAGTCCACCGGGACCCCAAAGTCCAATGAAATGCCTCACTCCGCCTCACCACCCAAGCCCACCCACAGTGCCTCCCAACCCAAAAAGTACATCGCGTCTTAGGAGGGCGCCCAGCCTGAGTAGAACCCGACCCTCATTATCTCACAGTTCAGGTAAGTGGCTCTAAAGATGTCACTACATGCTGCACAGATCAAAGTAAATCATTCGTTTTCAGTCAGGAAATGTCACTGTAAATCTTTGTTATAATGCTCTGTTATCTCAGTTTGTCCTGACACTTGCTTTTGATTCAACATTGAGCTCAATTATACATGCAGTGCTTTAACAAGCCTCTGTTTATAGAGAATGTTGGAGCATTAATTAGACTGTGAGAGCCATCAGAGCATGGGGTGAATGAGATGTTTGCTTCGCTTAATGTGCCACAGTGCTTTGTTTTGACAACCTACTGTTAATGCACCACTGCCCCCACACACACACACACACAGTGCTTGACTGATAGAGATGTAACATGAGACCGAATCTGTGTGTCTGTGTGTTGTATGGTGTCTGACGGGCATTTTAGACGAGCTGTCTCCTGGTACTGTGGGCCACAAGAAAAATCTCTCAGAGCCTGCAGAGCTGTGTCCCTTTTCAAAGCCTGACCTCGCACTGACGCAGAGTTTCAACCTGCTAAACTCAGACGACTGGTAATTATCACACTAATAGATACAATTTATCAAGTGTGACCAATACTGGTAAATGTGTCAATATAATTGCTGCAATTTTGGCATTTTTCTTAATCCAGGGAGAAGAAGATTGAGGGTCTGACGTTCCTACGTTCTTTGGCTCACTACCACTCAGACACGCTTCAGAGCAAGCTTCATGATGTTTGCCTGTCTCTTATTCAAGAAGTAATATTACCTGTTGTATAACACTCTAGCATCTCGTCTCATTTTGCTAATGAATTCCAGTTATCTATATCTCAGTAATTTATGCATAAGCTCAGCATTAAGAGCATTGTACTTTTGATCCCTTTTCATCATGTAACTGAATGTAGTTGTTTCCCTTTTCATTAATGATGTCTGTCTTATTCAGGTGAAAAACCTGCGATCAGGTGTGTCCAGGGTTGCCGTGTGTACACTGGGAGACTTCTACACACACCTGCAGAGGGCTATGGACCAGGAGCTCGAGGGAACAGTTAAAGCTTTACTGCATAAGGCCGGAGAGAGCAACGCCTTCATTAGACAGGATGTGGATGCAGCTCTGGATTGCATGGTGCAGCACTGCAACCCCACTCGTAGCATCAACGCTTTACTCACTGGAGGACTCGGGTGAGAATACACAGAGAATACACCGTTTCACCAAAGTCTGAATTTCTAATTATAGCAGGCACTTTTCATAACGCCGAATAAAATCTTTGATTGTCTCTCCCCTGCTGACAGTCACCTTAATGCAGTGGTAAGGAAATGCACCGCTCAGCATCTGGCTAATCTGGTAGACAAGGTTGGGCCTGCACGTCTCCTGTCTGGGGGTAAAGATCTGACAGACAGAATTTTACCTGCTGTCACCAAACTTTCACAAGACTCCTCACAGGAAGCCAGGTATGTAGAAACATGTCGTGCTGTTCAGTTTAGTTGCATTAGTCCACTGTGCATGTTGTTGGTATAATTACTGTTACTATTACACCGATGCACCACACAGGTACTTTGGGCGCAGAATGCTGCTATCCCTGTCATCCCACCCTGACTTTGACAAAATCCTTGAGAAATATATCCCTCCCAAGGACCTTCAGACTGTCAGAGACACTATCTTTACTCTCAAGACAAAGGTATATTCTTTACTCACACTGGCATTTTGTCAACTCCTGCCATGTAACCTGGACACTGTTTGGTCCTGTAGGGACTTGGTGAGATGCCCCAAGACACACAGTCAGCCAGGGGCAGACGCTCGCTCCCAGGCAGCGGTACAGTCAGGGCCTCATCTCTCAACAGAGAACCACTCAACCAGACCAACAGGTGGGTGTTGGTATCTAGCAGTGCAGCCTCTTAACTGCATTATACATACACGAGGTAAGGTAATCACAATAAATCACTTGTGTCATCTACAGGGAGTCCAACAGCCATTACAGTTGTAGATCTCAGACACAGAGTGTTGCTGACAAGACTGAGTACATCAAGCAGATCTCAGGTCTGCTGGGTTCAAAGGACTTCAGAGAGAGGATCAAGGGCATCGAACAGCTTGTTACTGACTGCCAGTACAGCCCCAACATGGTCATCAACAGTATATTCCCGGTTTGTCATTTTCTTATGGTTTCCAGTTATCATCATGCAGCTTTCAAAATGAAAAGACATGCAGAGTGTTTGCTCTCCTCTTACAGGTGTTTGATGCCTTCAAAGCCCGGCTGCAGGAATCCAACAGCAAGGTCAACCTGTATGCACTGGAGTCTCTACAGAAAATCATCCACTTGTTGAAGGATAACTTGTCTCAAGTGGTTAACATCTTGGTCCCAGCGATTGTGGACAATCACCTTAACTCTAAGAACAACGCCATCTACTCTGCTGCTATTGGAGCTATTAATGCACTTATCTCAAACCTCGGTACACATGTTACTTATTACACAGGTGACATGCAGTTTTATCATGTTGATGTGGTTAGGGATTTTTAATCCCCAGTTTTTTCTTTTCATTACAGACAACACGATTCTTCTTCAGCCTTTCTGCACCAAGGCTCAGTTTTTAAACGGCAAAGCGAAGGTGGATCTGATCGAGAAGGTTGCAGGTCTGTCTGCTGTGACACTTCTAAATACTGCTGCTCATGTCCTCAGCTCCTGGATTTTTCTAAATACATTTTTTTTTTTTTTTCTATTTCCAGACCTTGTGACAGAACTCTACCCTCGCAAGCCCCAGGTGGTGGAGCAGAAAGTGTTACCCTTGCTTTGGCACCTCCTGGGCACCTCTACCTACAGCGGCACCATTTATGGCAGGGGCGGCAGCATAAGGGGCGCTACCGCCAACCTGTGCCAAGCCCTTTATGCCCAGATGGGGCCTAGCCTGAGCGAGTGTGCTGCCTCCCAGCCTGCCAATGTCCACAAAGGTTTCAATGAGGTGTTGAGAACCTTATCCTAAAGCAAAGCAGAATTTAAACACATGTTGGAAGAGAACAACATGAACACTGACCTTACTTGAAGACAGAGATGTTCTACATTTCTTAGTGCCTGCACTTTTATATCAATAAAGTCCTTAAAGATTAGGAACTCTTACTGCATCCTTACCTCAGTAAGATTTTCTCTGGTACAGAAACATGGACAGTTGTAAACATATTGACATCAGGTCGTACTCATATCCAACCTGCTCTCTTTGCACTTTGAAGTAGCTCATTGTCAGAATAGACATCATGGGTTGTACGTCTTACTATCCCATCCATCCAATACCATCACTGTCACTGCGTTTTGTTTTGTTTTTTAACTCCATATCTGTACATGTACTGTAGACAAATCGGAGACATTACTGCAGAATGTAAAATTAAAATGCACAAAAAGAAAATGAAAACAGGGATCTGAAAAAGGTGTATATTTTTGCTGTTTCATCAGATGTGATGTAATATTTTTTAAATGTAGTTGATTTGAAGATTTGTGAATCGAGATTAACAAGAATAGTACAGAATGTTTTTGTACAGCTTCAACGTGTATTTGCACAGTATTAGCTTAATCTATATGTATGATGGTACAGTTATAATTTATCTGTTGTGTAATGATTTAAAAGTCACATTAATGATGTGCTGAGTTGGTACCGTCTGTCTTTTTTTGCATGACCAAAATGAACTGGCAGGTTTGTATTTTTGTTAAGGAGATTTTGTGTATTTGTACACGGACGCCCAGATCAAGGATGGTCTCAAACTAAAGCTCCTGCATGGGGACAGTGGAGAGAGAGAGGAGGAAAAAAACGGGAGTTTTCCTGTGATGGTTGCCTGAGAAACGGTGAAGGCCTGGGTCTGATTCTGTCTCAGTATAGTGCCAGTCTTCAAGTAGCCTTTTAACTCATCTATTGTTAAATTATATTGAACTTGTTTGTGAACGAGAGCAAAAAGATATATAAATAAACAGTTTTATTTCTGTAAATCTAACTTTGTTGTGCTTCATTCAAGGATGTGAATAGTGGAAGGAAATTCTGAGACTCAATATAAGTTCATTTAGCTTTATTTAATGGGTACAGTTACTATACACAGATGCTTATTTTTTGTCGACTGTAATGGCTTTATATGACATTTTTTTGTAAATTTTTAATATGACATAAAACTGAACCATTTTTGATGAAATAACCAAACTGAATAAAATGTTTCACATGTTCCAAGGCATTAAAAAAGAGGTAGGCTTAGCAAGCAGTAAAAAGGCTGAAACAAATGAATGCACCAATGCTTTGAAATGCTCTTTCTTAACATTATGACTGATGGGTAAATTGGGGTGTTGATGTGATGCAGGACTGGAATTAAAATCAAACATAATGTTAGTCTGTAAACCATTTATCTATGAAAAGTAGCTGCCATTTTGAAATACAGAGATTTATGCCAGCTGTGCACATGCTGTCTGACAGCGTAACAAGACACAGAATGGACACGCTCCCTGTGTCACCTACATGTCACAGTGGCTGTTTCCAGCCTTTCAGTAGCAGAGTGGACTAGCTTGTGCTTGGAGGGATGCTGCTGCTACTGGGCCGAAAGGCGACAAATACAGTAGCTGAACTGCACATGATCAAAGCATTACATAAGCAATTAACACACAGAGTTTTGCACATTGGCTCACACTGTCCCTCTAAAATGTCCAGTCAAAATTGAGGGACACTCAAATCCGGTCTGTTTCCCGATAACAAACTTTTAGTAAAGATATAAAAGAGAGGGAGAATAAAAGCAAAACTCCCTTTAAAAATTCTGAGCTAACCACAGTGTTGTTGCACATGTCCTGCTTTTGCTTACAGATACGTCTAAAAATGAGGGTACAGACTATGCATAAAACAAAGAATATCAACTCTCATGAAATGTGCTTTTTGTCATGGAAAACAGAAGAAATGACCTGGATTCAGTTATCTGTCACTAAATCATGTCACCATCAACCGAAAGCCAACAAGAAGATGTATTTCCCTCACATCCCTATTCGGTCTTTTGTTTGTGCTATGAATGAGGGGTTTATGATTCTGGATGAGTGTTCATTTAATGCTCTGCTGCTTTGAGTCACTGCATTGTTCCCTCAGCTTCACTGACCAAATGGAAAAAAAAAAAAACATGGCTCCTCCTCCTTTGGATCTATCCGTTCTGTTACTAAGGCAGCTGGATCAATGCCATGGCAACCGGGACCTGTTAGATGTTGGGAGAAGATGAGTGTGTGTGTGTGTGTGTGTGTGTGTGTGTGTGTGTGTGTGTGTGTGGTTGCCCGTCCCATGCACACCTCACTCTGTCAGGGGCCAGATGTCTTGGGCAGGTCCTGGTTCTCAGCCAAGTGTAGCTTTTGTCTGAATGTAGACACATTAAGGATTCACTCGGAAACACTTTGAAATGAAAACAGTTCGTTTTAAATCCTGCTCCAGGAGCACAGTGTCATTCCCATGAATAAACAGGCATTCATGTAGTAAAGGATACATTGAAGTGCTGAGCTCCTCCAGCTGCAGAAACAAATAGATGAGAGGTGTCAAAAATAGCACAGGGTGTAAATCTCTCTAATTGTGATCAGATTACATAACAGCATATGTATGTCATGTCAATATTTAACTCCCATTAACTATGACTGCAGCGTTTACTAAATCAAATGGTCAGCTTCCTTTCTGATCTATTCAAAGGAAAGTCACTTCACAGTCCATCTGACGTGAGCAAGTTTCCTAACCGCAGTGTCAGTAATGAGCTGGGAGCTTATTCTCACCTCTGTCACACATTATTGTAACGCTGCAACTTCCCTGCAGTGAGCATACCAGCCCCAGGCGTGGGTAACTAGGAGCCACAGCACAGCCCTCTAACAACAGAAACTCTGTCAAGGCATTCTTGGACTGAACATCACAGTTTGTGCAGGATGGCATTTAAACAGCTTGTTAATGGCCAATGATCAAATAAGTCTTTTACATCCCCTCATACGTTTACACATTTGATCTATAGCAGCATCACTGTCAAATGGATGAGCAGTGAGCATCTTCTTCATCACCTTTGAGAAGACAGGGAAGTCTCTTGGATAGTGTCATCATATTAGTCTATAACAGCGTGGACACATTCCTTATCTCCTCCTACCAAAGGCTATTATCTTATCTCTCCGTTACAGTATCAAATATTTAAATACACACTGACAACTGTCCTCTTCATTAACCTGCTGCTGCCGCTGTGCTTCATTGCTTACATTGCAGAGCAGGTGTTCCAGGTTGTGGTCGGACGCACACTTCCTCTGGTCCTCAGAGAGCTCCTCCACGTGGCTGTCGAGGCTGAAGTGAAGTCGCGCCAGCTTCTCCTGCATCTCACGCACGTGTTCCAGCTGCTCAAAGGAGCAAACCTTACCTAGAGATCACCGATGAGAGTCAGAAGTATTTCCATGACAGCAGGTTTGTAAAAAATAGCATCGCAGAGATTTGATTTCAGTCTGATTCGTGTAACAAAGACACTTTTCAACTGCGTTTATTTTCAGACTGGAACAGGATATTCCCTCTGTGGCCTGTTGTATGAAGGCTGTCTTACCAAATGCCTGCAGTTTGCCTGAGTGGAAGTCATTGAGGAGGTTGAGGAGACCTCCCTCCATCTCTCTCACATCTGAGACGTCTGTAAGGAAGGAGTGCTGCAGGGGGGAGGACTGGACTACTTTACTGGGACCTGCTGGCTGGGGGGCTTTAGGCTTCTCCTTGTGGGGTCTAACAGACAGAAAAAAAAGCAAAAGTACGTTAATGGATCATTAGCAGACACACACTGATTAAAAACAGGTATTTGTGTTTCTTTTTTGAGGGGATATTCACCTGGTGGTCTTTGGTGGAGCTACGACGCCTGTGAACACCTCTTTGGCCTGTCCTGGTGCACCTATGGATCTTTTACACTTGCTTCTGTTCTTAGGGGAGGGGGGCTGCGGCAGGCCGAGAGAGAAGGTGGCACTTTTGCTGGCAGGCAGGACGGAGAGCTTGCGGGGGTTGATGGGGGGAGGAGGGGGCTGCGGGAGAGACACCTTTGGGCTGCGCTTCTTGCGTTTGTCTTCCATGGTGGTTATTATTGAACTCCTTTTTTTTGTCTGTTAAGCGAATCTTCCCAGGGACCACGGACTGACCCGCGTGCAGGACGTCCTGAAACAACAAAGATGGGAAGTTAAAAACCAGCAGCCTTTGCCCCTCCCCCTTGGGGGGCAGACTCTGTGGTCGATGGTGCCAAAATTAGTACCGCAGCCCCAGATTTTGCCCTCTGCACAGAATAGACTGCAGTTTGCTAAAAAGGTACAGTGAGGCGGAGTAATGTAGGTTTAATGGATGCAGTTTCCTGGTTTTGTCTCCCTGGTGTGAGAGTGAAACAAGCCTTGAGGGATATTTTTAGAACAACATGAAA
This sequence comes from Ambassis agassizii, assembly GCA_036025115.1. Classification (NCBI taxonomy): domain Eukaryota; kingdom Metazoa; phylum Chordata; class Actinopteri; family Ambassidae; genus Ambassis; species Ambassis agassizii. The sequence continues at coordinate 33,128 of JAVQJX010085009.1, forward strand.
AGACTGAATAAAGATCCATCAGTGATATGAACACTGTTTATAGTCCAGTCATTTATAACGAACAAATAGAAACAAAAGAAGCCCTTCTTCTGGACTGACATAACAGAGCCCCCACAACAACATCACTACACTGCATTCTTATTCTGTGAAACAGTAAAATATGATTTCTAATATTGTGACAGGAGGAGACCTGCAGTGTGTTCTGTATTGCATTGCATTGCAGCAATGTGTGTGATTCCTCATGACTCCAGCCTCATAAAACTGTCAATGTGTTTGCCAGAGACTCCAGCACACCCATTATGGACCTGTATAATGCTGTGTGCCATCACAACAGATGGAATCACTGTATCATAACAGCAGCTGCGCCAGCCTCTCTAAAGTACAATCCAAAGATGGCCACTACAATAACACACAATGGCAACTTTACGCTGAAATCCCGTCTGTAGTAAAAAATCATACTGTGAATGTGAATGATGAATTAAGTTAAGTTTATACATAGCAGTCTGTGGTGCGTTATTCAGTATCACAGCAGACGTGTAAACAGATTTATATTCATGCCGATGACACAAATAAGACTTACCCGAATCAATTACGCACCAGAGACTCAACCGGCTGGCCACAGCGTCACATTTCTCCTCCTGCCTAAAATATAAAACGTTTAAGTACACTTCTTATGAATTACCCTTTAAAAACTGCGACCTTAAATGATCCCTGGATGTGTAAATTACTGATGAAAATGTAAAGCGCGGCATCGATGCGCTCTGCCGTCTTTATCCCTCTTAAAGGGCCAGTCCACCCCGAAATATGCCCGGAGGAGGAGGAGGAGGAGGAGGAGGAGGAGGAGGAGGAGGAGGAGGAGCAGCCGTGCAGGTTGCTGTTTACTCAGAGCACTGAACA
>JAVQJX010085032.1:0-10455 GCA_036025115.1 Ambassis agassizii
ACACACACAGACACACACACACACACACAGACAGACAGACAGACAGACAGACACACACACAGACACACACACACAGACAGACAGACAGACAGACAGACACACACACACACACACACAGACAGACAGAGGACTGTGACGTCCGTCTGTCTGGCAGATCGCTGTGAACATCACTGAAGCTCGGCAGCTGGTGGGAGAAAACATCGACCCCAGCGTGGTGATCGAGATCGGAGACGAGAAGAAACAGACGACGGTCAAAGAAGGAACCAACGCTCCGTTTTACAATGAGGTACCAACCAATCAGATTCACCTGGAGATGAGTGTGTGTCAGAGCAGCTGCTTCATCCTCCTCCTCTTCCTCAGTACTTTGTGTTCGACTTCTTCGCCCACAAAGAGGTCTTCTTCGACAAAGTCATCAAACTGACGGTGAGGAAACACTCTGCTGCTGCCTGTGGTCGTCAGTGAGGTCTCACTCTGTGTGTGTGTGTGTGTGTGTGTCCTCTGCAGGTGATGCACTCTAAGATGCTGAGGAGTTTCTGTGTGGGCTCCTTCAAGATGGACGTGTGGACGGTCTACAAGCAGCCGGGTCAGACCTGCTCTCAGCGGTCAGAGCTGCTGTGTGTTCAGTGGATGACGCCTCTCTCTTCCTCCTGCAGGTCATCAGTTCATCAATAAGTGGGCGATGCTGACCAAGCCGGGCGACACGAGCACCGGGGTCAAAGGTTACGTCAAATGTGACATCAGCGTGTCAGCCAAAGGAGACGCCATGCAGCCGGGATCCAAAGCCAGCGACGCAGAGGAGCAGATAGACAAGTATGGCTGCTCTGTGTGTGTCCGGTTGTGTTGCTGTGATGTGATGTGTATCGGCATGTTGTGTCTCAGAAACCTGCTGATCCCTGAGGGGTTTCCGGCCGAGCGTCCCTGGGCTCGTTTCTGTGTGAAGGTGTACCAGGCTGAAGGTCTGCCCCGGAACAACTCCAGCATCATGGCCAACGTGACCAAAGCCTTCATCGGAGACAACACGGCGCTCATTGACCCCTATGTGGTCGTCAGCTTCTTCAAACAAGTGGTGGGTCACAGGCCAGGTTCAGGTCGGCTCACGTCTGTCGTTGTGTGCGTCTGATCACGTGACCTTCCCTCTCAGGGTCGCACGTCCACTCAGAAGTCGACCGCTGACCCCGTGTGGAACGAGCAGATCGTCTTCACGGAGATGTTTCCTCCGCTCTGTCAGAGGATGAAGATCCAGGTCTGAAAGCTTCCAGCAGCAGAATGTGAGAAATGTGTCGGTGGGTGATCTGGACTCTGTCTCCTCACAGGTGTGGGATGAGGGAAGCATGAGTGACGTCGCCATAGGAACACATTACTTTGACCTGAGGCGCATCTCCAACGAGCAGGACGGAGACAAAGGTAGGAGGACGGCTGCAGACTGGAGTCGGTCTGAGCTCTCTCATCGTCTTGGTTCCTCTTCTCAGGGTTTCTGCCGACCTTCGGCCCCGCCTGGATCAACCTGTACGGCTCCGCCCGCAACTTTTCTCTGGGCGACGACACCGTGGAGCTGAATGAGGGCATCGGAGAGGGCGTGTCCTACAGGTCTGTGCTTTCATAGGACTCTCATATTCTCATCACATGTGAGCCTGGATGATAAACACGTGGTCTGCTTCTGGCTGGTGTCAGGGGGCGGGTCTACCTGGAGCTGGCTGTGGAGATCCTGTCAGGAGGGACGGGTTCAGAGTCCAAACTGAAGCCTATGAAAGACACAAAGGCGGGGAAAGCTGGAGGGAAGGACGGGAAGACTCCTGCAGGAGGAGGAGCAGGAGGAGCAGCAGCAGGAGGAGCTGATGACGACAAAGGAAAAGCTGCAGCAGCGGAGGTGCTGCCGGTGGATCCCCCCTCTGCGGTGAGGCTGCGGTTCAGATCAGAGATCTGTTCCTCTGCTGGAACAATGCATGATAAAAAACCATCCGCCATCTTGATTGGTTGATAGTGGACGTCAGCTGTTTGATGTCAGTGCAGTTCCTCTGACTGCCTGCAGGGGGAGACCTGACAGTGCTGTGTGTGTGTGTGTGTGTGTGTGTGTGTGTGTGTGTGTGCAGATGAGTGCAGACAGTAAGGAGAGCTTCCTGCTGTTTGGAGCTGTGCTTGAAGCCACCATGATTGACAGGAAGATCGGAGACAAGCCAATCAACTTTGAGTTCTCGCTGGGTGAGTCACTGCGACACGAACAGCGGCTCAGTGCTCAGCGTAGAAGGTGAACTCTTCTTCTGTGGTGTTCTTCTGTCCTTCCCCTCTCAGGTAACTATGGTAACGTTTTGGACTCTGGAGTGCAGCCCGTCATCCCCATCCCCAGCCCCAGCCCCAGCCTCTATCGGACGAGAAAAGCGCTGGAAGTCCCTGATGCAGCTGACCTGTTTGGCTCCTCCTCCCTCAGCACCTCCCCCACCTCCCCCCTCATGCAGAGAGAACCTGACTCTTTCGGGCCCCCCGCCATCACACCTCCAGAAAAACCACTCATCGTGGAAGGAAACAGGTGGAGTCCATGTATCCTCTGACTGTGGGCTGACGTCATGTTCAGCGCCCCCCTCAGGACAGGCAGTGAACTGACAGAGCTGCTGTGTGTGTGTGTGTGTGTGTGTGTGTAGGTACTACATGTATCTGCCCCTGGAGAAGCAGAAGCCGTGTGTGAGTGTTCTGAGTCACTGGGAGGGCAGAACGTACCGGCTGCACAACTCCAACATGCTGGAGAACATCGCTCTTCTGTTTGTACGTTCACACACACACACACACACACACTGCTGTGATTTCCTCCTCAGCTGAAGCTCTTCCTGTCTCATAGGATGAGGGCGTGGCCTGTGCGGCGGAGCTTCATAACAAGGCAGACCCGGGGGCGGAGCCGACACTCAGAACCGTCCTCACAGACTTCTGTTTGGACGCCAGGTGACGAGCAAACTTTAACTGATCAGTTCCAGTTCCAGACAGTTGTTCCAGTTGTGTGTGTGTGTGTGTGTGTTTTAACTGAGCTGAACTTCTCTTCACTCTCTGAACTAGTTAGCTATTAGCTGCTAGCTATCTCTGTCCCAAACTGAGCTGAGTCAGTTTCTGCAGAGTCACAGTAACTGAACATAATGATGCTCTCACTCTGTTTGTTGTCCTGCAGGAGTTTCATTGCGGCTGCAGAAGCCAAACTGAAGGCGCAGATCAAATCCACTCTGCTGACACAGCTGGACAAGAAACGTCTGACCATGTGCAAACAGGAGCTGGTGGGACCACAACACACACACACACACACACACACACACACAGAAATACTTTACTGCTTCAGAGTGTGTTTAACATTTATAAGTCTGATCTGTCAGTGCTGTTTGTCATTCAGTGAAACATTCTTTGTGTGTTTCTCTGTGTGTGTGTGTGTGTGTGTGTGTGTGTGTAGGAGGGGATGATCAGTGAGGCCTGGCTGATGACAGAGAGGAGGAGTAAAGCAGGTGGGCTGAAGGAGATGCTGCAGGACGCCACCAAACTCACACACAGACTGCGCTTCCTGGTGGAGGAGGTAACACTTCACTGTGTGTCCTCTTTGTGTCTTCGTTGTCCTGCCTGTTCGTCCTGACCTCTCTCGTCCTCATGCTGCAGCCCCAGCACACGGTGCCAGACATGTTTGTGTGGTTGCTAAGCAACAACAAGCGCGTAGCCTACGCCCGGGTTCAAACCAGAGACCTGCTGTTCTCCAGCAGCCGAGAGGCCCGAGGCATCCACTGTGGGAAGATCATCACACTGTTCCTGAAGGTAAACACACACACACACACACACACACAGTGAGACACATGGAAAATATTACACGTGTGTTTGTGTGTGTGTGCAGCCTCCAGGGAAGCGTGTCGCAGGGTTGTCGGTCCAGGCGAAGCTGGAGGTGTACCTGTGGTTTGGAGCGTGCTCAGACTCGAGCCACATGTTGGACGACTTGCCTGCAGGGTTCCGTCCGGCCACAGGGGGCGCCGATGCCAGCAGCCCTCCATCACACCTGCTGTGCACAGGTGAGCCGTGTGTTTTATTCCACACATATTTCCCTTTGAAAACGTGGATTTGTTAGTTTTGTTCTTTTTAACTCAGTAAACGCCTCCTTCATCTCACACAGCCGCCATGTTTGTTTGTGTCTTCAGAGCATCAGTTCCAGCTCCGGTGTCACATGTATCAGGCTCGCGGTCTGATCGCCGCGGACACCACGGGCCTGTCCGACCCGTTCGCACGCGTCACCTTCCTGTCACACAGCCAGACCACCATTGTGAGTGTGTGTGTGTTTATTCACAGGATCATTCAGCTGCGTTTTGAGCCTTCATGTTATCACTCTGTGTGTGTGTGTCAGATCATCAGTCAGACTCTCAGTCCCACCTGGAATCAGTGTTTGTTGTTGGGCCGCGTGCTGCTGAGTGGAGACCTGCAGTTCATCCAGCAGGAGCCGCCGCGCGTTGTGGTGGAGGTTTACGACGACGACGCCCTGGTGACCGCGCGGCTCCATCACTCATTATAATGCTGCAGACCATGTGACTGAGCATGTGACCTCTCCTCTGTGTGTGTGTGTGTGCAGGGGAAGGCAGAGTATCTGGGAGCCACAGCGGCGGTGCCGGAGGTCCGGCTGACCTCTGACCCCTACACGCCCGCCACCCTGCAGTACAGCCCTCTGCACTGCGGCAGCCAGCCGGGAGGAGACCTGCTGGCTGCGTTTGAGCTGCTGCAGGTCAGAGGTCATCATCATGACGCAGGATGGCGTGCGGATGTCAAACGTGTCTCTTTGTCTGTAGATTCCAGCGTCTGGACCGAGGATGCTGCCGGACTTAGAGGAGCAGGATGGAGGGATCTACAGAGTCCCTGCCAACATCAGACCAGTTCTCAGCACCTACAGGCTGGAGGTGTGTGTGTGTGTGTGTGTGTATGGGTGTACATTTTGTGTCTTTCATCCTGTAAACCTTTTGTGTGTCTGTGTGTGTTTCATTCCACCAGGTGTTATTCTGGGGTCTGAGGGAGCTGAAGAATGTTCAGTTCCTCTCCGTAGATCGACCACAGGTGCTCTCTCTCTCTCTCTCTCTCTCTCTCACACACACACACACACACTGAAACACACACACACTGTGTGTTTAGTAGCTGACTCTCTCTCTTTCAGGTGTTCATAGAGTGCGCGGGCAAAACGCTGCGTTCCTCCGTCATTCAGAAGTACAAATCCAACCCGAACTTCACCACCCTGGTGGATGTCATCGAGCTGGTAATAACACACACACACACACACACACACACCTCTGATCCCTGTGTGACAGTGAGGTGCCTCACCTAGCTTAGCTTTGTTTAAATATGATCACAGAAGCTAATGCTATGCTAGCTCAGCAGCTCCACTTTCACCTCTCCTGCAGTACACACACCTTGATGTGTGAACGCCGTCGGATTGTGAGTCACTCACATTCTCTGTTTTGTCTGCAGGAGCTGCCGGAGAACGAGCACCTCCACCCGCCGCTCAGCATCACCGTCGTGGACTGGAGAGCTTTCGGTCGCAGCACGCTGGTTGGGAGTCACATTGTCAACAACCTCAAGGCCTTCAAGTTCACTCCACCTCCTGCACCGCCCGCTCCCATACAGACACCAGCCAAGGTCACACACACAGCAGGAGCCGCAGAGCCGCACGGCGCAGAGGGTAACACAACACTGTGTGTGTTCTCATAACCTCACAGATGCTAACGTGCTCCACATCCGCCCTGCAGAGATCAGCTCCACCCCAGCAGAACCCACTCAGGACGTCCTGATCACCATAGAGAGCGAAGCCCCGCCTCCTCCTCCACCTCCACCCATTGTGGTGCAGCAATCAGCAAAGAAAAAGTTCAGAGTGAGTCCACACACACACACACACACACACACACACACATCTCATGGTCTACATACACGGTCAGTATATATATGTGTTTATGATCCAGGACAGCAAAGGAAAAAGCACACGAGGCCGATCCACCAAGCGCAGGAGGCGGACCATCGCCGACGAGTCAGCAGAGAGCGTCATCGACTGGTGGTCCAAGTACTACGCGTCTGTGGAAAAACAGGTCGGTGCGGCGGCTCAGTGTCAGCACGACAGTCTGAAGGCGACACGAGAAACAGCTGTGTGTGTGTGTGTGTGTTACAGAGCAAACAGAAGGACGGAGGGTTCCCACAGGTGTTCGAGAAAGGTAAGACACACACTCACCACCTGAGGGTCAAAGGTCACTGCTAACTGTAACCTTTAGCATCAAGCAGACAGACAGTAACAGTGTGATAGCTGTAGCTGTGTGTCCCTCACAGTGCTGCCTGCAGCAGCACACATCAACCTGCGACTGACTGCAAACAGGTTTTCAGTCTGATTCCTGGATCCAAAGTGCTGACAGTCAGACGGGATGAATCTGACTCTGTGAATGTTTGCTCAGTCAATGTGTGTAGTTGTAGCTGTGCTGTCACACTCACCCACACACACACTGTTGTGTGTTGCAGCTTTGTCGTACCACAGCTTGCTCAGCGAGGGAATAGAGAATCTGGGTAAGATGACAGACGATTAGCCTCGGTCTCATCTTCACTGCTTCACTGCCCCCCGGTGGTTGTGGTGGGAACTGACGGCATGTCACTGGTTTCTGTGGTGTGGCCCTGCAGACAGGCTGAGGGAGGGAGCTCTGTGATTGGTGCTTTTCATGAAGCTGAGTGTCTGTCTGTGTCTGTTTGTTCCATCAGTCAGCAGCCAATCAGACGGAGACAAGAAGAAGAAGCAGAAAGGAAGAGGAGCCGTGGAGCCCGCCTCCAGCCTTCCTGCTAAACTCGCCACACTGAAGGTACTCCGGTCTCATTCAGCAGGCTTCATGCTAACCGGCTAACTGCTCCTGTCTGTCTACACAATGTGCTGTTTGTTGTGCTCATGGTCCCACTTCCTGAACACTTTGTGTTCTCACAGCTAGCAGCCACATGTAGCTTCACAAAAGATGATTAGCTGTGTGCTAATGTTAGCTTCCAGATGAGTCAGAATGAGACTCAGTGTCGCTCCTGATTGGTTGATCTGAACATCTGATTGATCTCTCAGTGTCAGACTGAATCTGATTGACTCTGACTTCGTTTACATATTTGGAGCCTCGACAGCGCGGCTCCAGTTTCCTCCAAAGTGTGGCTGAACTTTGTTTTTTGTATTTAACCTGCAGCTGTACAACAAGGAGCTGGAGGCGGAGTTTGGGTTGTTCGACGACTGGGTGAACACGTACGAACTGTTCAGAGGGAAAGCCAACGAGGAAGACGGAGGGACGGAGGAGAGGTTTGTGGGTAAATTCAAGGTGAGCCTGTCTGAACGTCCTGTGTGCTGCTGCTGCGTGTCAGAGCATTCACACCCGCTGCTCCTCAGGGCCGATTCTGCCTCTACAAGCTGACTGACGATGACGAGGACGACTGGGACGAAGCCACGGAGGCGGGACACTTCAGAGTCAGCAGAGGAATCCCTCCTAACTACTCGGTCCAGGTCCTCATCCGGGTTTACGTCGTCTCTGTGAGTCCTGCTCCGTTCACACAGTCTGAGCTTTAGTGAGTCGTCTTTACAATCCCGCCTCTCCTCAGGCGTCCAACCTGCACCCGGCCGACCCGGACGGGAAGGCTGATCCTTACGTAGTCCTTCGACTCGGCAAAAATGAAATCAAAGACAGAGACAACTACATTCCCAAACAGCTGAACCCTGTTTTTGGCAGGTAGGCCGGTGGTTCACACTCGGCGGCGCTCATCATATCAAGCTGCTTCAAACTGTTCTCTCTGTTCAGATCCTTCGAGATTCAGGCGACCTTTCCTCAGGAGTCTCTGCTGTCAGTGCTCATCTACGACTACGACCTGGTTGGAGGGGACGACCTGATCGGAGAGACCCGGATCGACCTGGAGAACCGCTTCTACAGCCGGCACAGAGCCACCTGCGGACTGCCTGCAGAGTACAGCCTGTAAGTGCTCCGGGGTCACCTGTCTGCTCGGGTCATGTGCGCCTGTTTGAACACCCCGTGCTGCTGTCTGTCAGGGACGGGTACAACGCCTGGAGGGACTGTCTGAAGCCGTCAGAGCTGCTGTCCAAGATGTGCAGGGAGAACGGCGTGGACGGTCCGCACTTCAGACCGGGACGCATCACCGTGGCTGACAAAGTCTTCACCGGCAAGACGCTGTTCATGCACGAAGGTAGAGACAGCACACGTATGTTCTGTGTGAAGCTGAGGAGGAGGATGACGAGCTGTGTGCTGCTGTTCAGACCAGCTGGTGGAGTCCTACGAGCACCTGTCCCTGAAGATCCTCCACCGCTGGGCGGAGATCCCGGCTGTGGGATGCAGGCTGGTACCAGAACACATCGAGACCAGGACTCTGTACAACAAGGCCCGGCCCGGGATGGATCAGGTGGGTCTGCGTGTGTGTGAACAGATCCACAACAGTGACACCTGCTGGTGGTTTGGAACGAGTGTGTAAAACTGACAGGTGTGTGTGTGTGTGTGTGTGTGTTTGTGTGTGTGTGTGTGTGTGTGTGTGTGCAGGGTCAGGTCCAGATGTGGGTCGACATGTTTCCCACAGATCTGCCTCATCCGGGTCCGTCTGTGGACATTTCTCCTCGGAAACCTAAAGGGTGACATTCACCTCCTCTCCTGCATTTTATTCTAATTATCTGACCGACACCTAAACGTGTGTGTGTGCGTGTGTGTGTGTGTGTGTTCAGGTACGAGCTGCGTATCATCATCTGGAACACAGAGGATGTGATTCTGGAGGACAATAACTTCCTGACCGGTCAGAAGTCCAGTGACATCTACGTCAAAGGGTGAATAGAGTCAAACAAAGAGGAGCAGCTTTAAAGGGACAGTTCACCACAAACTGTTTCTGACGAGCCGTCCTTTTACTGACAGACAGAAACATCAGGCTGCCCTCACTGACCGCACATCTGTGTGAGGACATGAGGAGACAGACGTGTCCACATGTCATTTAACAGTCTGTGTCTCTGCAGCTGGCTGAAAGGTTTAGAGGACAACCGGCAGGAGACAGACGTCCACTACAACTCCCTGACCGGAGAGGGGAACTTCAACTGGCGCTTTGTGTTCCCCTTTAACTACCTGCCTGCTGAGAAGGTATACACACACACACACACACACACACACACACAGGTTCCTGATTACAGAGAAAGACCCCAAACAAGATACAATACTTTCACTTGTGGAGAAAATGAATCCAAACCGGTCATTATGTGAACCTGCATTCCTCTACATCCTTTGAACCTCTTTAGATCCCTCTGTTTGTGAAACAATCACTCTCCTGAGCAGACACTGTAGGGATTCAATGTCTTCTGATGCTCAAGGACACACATATATAACTCATTACAGATACAGGGGTAGACTCAGCTGAGAGGTCAGATAGTCACAATACACATGTGGTAAGGCTTTGTCCGCACCCTGCTGTGTGAAGGTAGGTTCCCCACAGTGTCTGAAGCACAGGCTGGAATCAACGTCATTATATTGAAGTAGATATATCAGTCTTTGAAAACAGAACGCGTGCGGATGTTTCACGGGGGCGCCCAGGTTATTGAAGAGCCTGTTTGATTCTGTAGTTTTCCTCCCACTAGAAAACATCATTCCACAAAACTTTTCTCAGCATCTCTCTTTCTGTCACAAGGCAGGCACAAAACACTAAGACATTTCCTGTGGGTGTCATAGATGCTAAATCCACGTCAACAAAGTGTCAAAATGGGGCTACATTTGTGTTGTCTGATGTCAACATCGTTTCTTTCTGCAGACATAAGCTCGAGGAGGAACTTGTGATGACAGTGTATATGTCCCATGTCACATGTTCATCTGCAGACAGTGCCAGGAAGCTATGCTAAGGCTTCAGATATGTCCAGAAAAAAAATGTTAAAAAGAGAAAACTGCCCTATGTTGATTCATAGATTATATGTTATGAAAAAGGTACATTTTTAAGTGGATCTAAAATAGTTGTAATTGTGTTTGAACAGGACCGTATACTACTGCATAGGACCACCTGGAGGCCGGCATACACATATGGTCACTTTTGTCTATATAGTGTACTATATTGTGAGATTACAAGGCTCCGATCTGTCATCTTACAGTTAATAGAACGAGCTGGCCTTTTTTTTTGTTTTTTTAACCTCCGGTTTTAACACAGAATAGGCTGCTGGATGACAGTGTTTTTGCTTAATACCTATTTTTACTGGACGTGGCTCCGGGCAGGGGTGCAGGATTTTGCCCACACAGCAGAATCCTTAACAAGGATCTCCTGCCGCCTAATAAATGTCTTCCTTGGTCAGTCATGAGCCATTTACTTCCTCCCCACCTCCTCCTTTTTTTTCAGCCTCTTCTTCCTCTGTTCCTCCACCTGTCTCCCTTGTCTCTGCGTGAGATGACACCACAGTATCCATTCAGATGCGGGGGGGGGGGGGGGGGGGGGGGGGGGGGG
>JAVQJX010085130.1:0-10761 GCA_036025115.1 Ambassis agassizii
AAGGTATAATTATCCAACTGGAATGTTTCTCCTTGTGAGCGTGACTCTTAAAGTGTGTGCAGTTAATAAAGGTAAAGCAGAGTGGATTCAAAGCTAATTTCTTTGTGTTTCAGATTCAATATGCAAATGCATGCAATACATCAGACTGGTTGGGTTCAGCTGAGCCAAAGTGTTCCGCCATAATCATTTTGATGTTAATGATGTCTGCAGAACTGCAGCGTCACCCCTGTGATTTAATCAAACCTAATTTGGGTCAGTCCATTTTGGCTGCAGCTGAGCACCTCAACATCATCATTACACTCCTTCAACCCAACCTCTGCGCTCACCTTGCCTCCTCGGACTCATGGACGAGCCCTGCCAGGCCGCAAACAGCTGCTCGTCATCTGTCTTGTCACAAGCTGTCCTGCTTTCAGACATGGACTCACACATTCTCGAGTTTTTGGTTCTGAATTTCACCATGATCCGAATCAGAAATGAGACTTTGTGTTTAAGATTTCACTTCCAAGCTCTCTCTGCCTGTGGGACCTGCTCCTTGGGCTTTTCATCAGCTGCCATTTTCGACGGCATGCAGTAATTTCATGGCTCATTGCAAGCGCTGAAAACCTTTGAAACTGCAAATGTTAACTTTGCCTGGCCTGGAGCCATTTAGGAAGCGATTAATTTAGCAAACAGAAGTGAGCCACTTTCTCCTCCTAGCCTGCGCATAATTTTTTGGGGCTTCTATCTGTATTTGAGTAAGAGTGAGCAATGTAATGACGGTTCCTGTAATTGTAGCAGTGTGAAAATGGTTCCTACCTCAGCCCCCACTATCTCACTCATCTCTTCTGGCTGAGCCTCAACAGACTTGTACAGTGAGAGCACCACGCAGATTGAGAAGAGGTGGAATCACTTACAACATGCTTGACCTTATTTCTTGATGGGAGTTGTTAAAGCGTGTGAAAAGAACATGTTTGTTTGCAGTGCCAGCACCTTGCAGAGTGATGCTGTACTTGTATTTGCAAACTGGCTGACTGAACAGGCATTTTCTGATCATGACTTTTCCATATCTTTGATGCAACAATTCAATTTAGGAAAAAAAAAGTGGAGACAGTATTGGAAGTGTGAAGCTTTTTGGCGAGGATGCTCACAGGAAATAGTGCGGATCCCAGTGAGAGGCTCTCAGTGTTTGCCCAGTATTCCTGGAGGCTTGTTTTGTCACAGACTCTGTGCAGCTAGGCATGGGAGAGGCAGAAGGCAGCGGGTCGGCCAGCCTTCCCCCACAGCTGTCCTCCTCCATCCTGGCACTCAGCTCTACCAAGCCAATATGAAAACAAATTCTCGGTCCTCTTTGCAATTAATTTTCCTTTGCAGCAGGAAAAAAAATATCAGTCTTGACAACATAACATATAGCAGGTTGTGTACAGAAAATCTGGCTGTACACAGAAGCCGAACAACCTCACAAAAATCTGTTTGTCCCCCAAGAGTAATTTTTCACTCTGCTGGGAGCAGTTGTCTCACACATATTCCTCCTCATGTGCATATAGATCAGTGATAGATTGAAGTGGTGGTAAAGTAAAAACTGGTGGATGTTTTATGTTTTATATTAAAGAAATCATTGCAATTCACCCTAAAAATGTAGAGATCACTCAAACTAAGCTGATATTATTTCAAAAACTATAAAGTAAAAAGTTAAGTGGGTCAAAATAAAAATGAAAACACAATGAAAATGATCCAAACTCCAATTTTGCCTTTTACATTAACAAGAGGCCTGTGTCTGTGTCTGTGCTGTGTTTAGGAAATGACTGCTTCCTTACCTGGATGCCCTGTAACCACATCTGCATCCTGTTTTACCACGGCCACACTGCAATCTCCCCCACACCATTAATTTTACTGAAAGCCATTCACAATAACCATGAGATACTGGGCAGCGGTGTTCAAACGTTTTCTTCCCCCTTCTTATCATAAAGGTCCCACATGTCTTGGCAATATCCCCAAAATAAAAAAAGAAGATAAATTTGTCCTAATTACGTCCCTCGAACAATGTTGTTTGACGGCCAAAGACATCAAATTAAATACTATTTTGATTCTGCAAAAGTGGTGTCAAGGTCTTATATTTTCATTGCAGGTACATTGACTGATAAATATGAGGGAGAGAACAGTAATTATAGGGTGGAAATGACATCAGAAATTAAGCAAATTGTGAAAGGGTTTGCCTTTAAATGGGTTTGAGCCATGAATTAAAAAGACTATTAACTGGAAAGAGGCAGGTGTTATCCTCACTGCCCAAAACAAAACAAACACAGAGGGGGAGCTGAGGGTGTGTATGTGTTTGTGTATGCCCTTGTGCAGGGAAAAGGAGATGCAGGTGTGTGTTGTTATCTATGAACAATCCCATGTCATTACCAAGTGAAGGTGTTTTTAGCTGATTTTCTCCACTTTCAGAGCTGTGATAATTTGTATTGTTCCATAAATAAACCATATTGGAATGGACTAATATGCTGGGACAATGTCATCATTAAAAACAAATGTGATTCTTAGTTTGACCCCGTTTTTCCTATATATTTGCACGTGTGAAATTATGCTCTTATATGGAAACATACATGTACTATGAATGATATGATGTGTTTCAATCTATTTCAATAAAAAAATTCAATATACTGTATTCATGTTCCTCTCTGCTATATCCTCTCCCTGCATGCCTGCATGAATCCAAATTCAAAGGACTTTAAAATTGTGCTAGAAGTAAATTGTTGCATAGTGACTCCACCACATATCAAAAGGCAGAGGATCAGAGTCTCATTCCACCCCATTTTGTGTTGCCATAGTTTTTTTCTTTCATTTTTTATCAAACCTGTGTCTGGTCTTTTCATGAGCCCAGAGAAATTTAAAGGTGATGAGAGGTCCTCTGCCTGATAGGACACAGGGCCAGTGTGGTGATCAGACAAAATTACATCAAGTTTCCCCCCCTCGACTATGCTTGTCTTTTTTTTTCTTTTTCTTCATTTAATCAAAGTTCTTGCAGTCTGATTCTGCCCTCTCTCTGGGCCAAGTGTCAAACAGTTTCCATTGATGTCAATGCGGTGGTAATCACAAAGTCTATCCACAGATGCCTGCTTGCACTGGCGTTTCACTGGGGCATCGCATGCTACGCTCAACACCTTTGAGGCATGTAAGATTATTTCTGCAATCTGAAAGAGAGAATAACCTCTACGAAGAAACTAAATCACAATATAAAGTAATTAAGCACATTATCAACGTGGAGGTTAATTACTGAGACCCTATATGTCGGCTCCACATTGCAAACAGACAAATGCTTTCGTTTTCTGTCTCTTTCTGACCACGCTCTCGTGCATGCACACACATACAAATACATGTAGACACGTGCACATGCAAACACAACTGCAGTCTGTTGATTGTCACTGTTTGGGCCTCTGAAATTGATTAAACAACTTGCAATCCAGTTTAATTAATGGAAACTATCTGTAGTTCAAAGCTATTTAGCTGAATGTTGTGCCTTAGCACTGCCCTCCTGTCTCATTTTGCTTAGACAATCGTAGAAATTAATTAAATTCTAGCATTACTGTATGGAAAACCCCCTTAAACAATCTTTGATGTTAAAGCCCACATTAAAAGGTATTCAATGTATAAACATACACAACCTAAGAGTTGATATACAGTTAGCCACTGTTTATCCATTAACATGAAAGGACTGTGCCAAGCTGTAATATCACAATACAGGGGAAGACAACATGCCCAGCCTCTATATCTCTGAAGTGCAGCTGAGTCCAAAATGGCACATTGACAACAACATACATAGTTGCTGCATAGAAACAAAAGACAAGGCATTCCTAATTATTGACAAGCAACATATATTTACTTTTCCTCATTTCAAAATGATAAGTCCTTGAAGCTCCACTCAGTGTCTGCAGTGTGAAGATGTCCCTATCAAAAAACTACAGGCATACCTGTTTGTTCAGGAAGGCTTGGCAAGAAAATACCATCCCTTCTGTTCCAGCTCTGGGTGAAGCCACTAATCAACTTAACTTGAGTTTTTTTTTTTCAACACATCAAAATTTTGATTGCTCCTTTTGTGCTTCATATCTATTTTTATAGCACTAGAATAGACACACACACAAGGGATTTTGGCTACTAACTTTGAATTCACTGTAGATATTCTACCCTTGTTTCAGCTGGACTCTCTATAGAGGTGATGCTTAGCCAGGGTGTTTATACCCCAGAGAGTAGGCTACATCTGCAGTTGCCAGGGGGCATATGGAAAGCTCAACTAATTAACTCAACTGAACTCAGCTAGTTCAACTAAATAATAGCAAGTCTGACTTTATAGGAGCGAAAAAAATATTTATGGAGGACAATAACATAATAGCAGGATTAGTGTTATTTAAGAATAGTTCCTGAATCAATTCCTGCTATTATGACACAGAAACGTTTTTTAAGTCATCTTCTTTTCTATTTAATATGTCTACTTTGCATCACATGATTTGTTGTGAATGAAGACATGTGAGGGGGTGGGGCAAGCAAAACCGTTTATGTAAGTCCACAGTGACACAACAGGGGGTCTCTAACTGAATATTTTTGTTGCTTAACTTATGGGGTAGGGACTGAAAGCAATGAGATAAACTGCACAAAACAAAATTAATAAAGTGAAAAAGAGCTCAACACCAAAAAAGAAAATGGATCAACCACTCTCAGTAGGGACCTGTGATGGACTGTGAATCAGCTGGTACAGCAGGCTAATAGAGAAATAGCAAAAGAAATATTAAAGAAATAGTCACCCAAAACTGTCAACCTTTTGTGAATCCCACATTTTGTGGACCAACAATGTACAGTTCGATGTCAGATTATCCTCACTGAGAAGGTGCAGAAAACCTCTGATGGCTGCTGATGGCCGCTGCAGCTGTGACCAGTCAGAGGCAAAAATAAATACAAATAACTTCAAGAAGAAAACAGGGAAACCTCACTGACCCAGAGAAAACAAACCAAAGTTGCTGCTGAAGTTGCAGGAAAACCGAACCAAACAGGAAAACGATCTGTTTCCAATACACACAAAATATTTTTTTTCTGTTCATCTTTGTAGAATTTAATCATATCACATGTTTCATTTTGAATAAACTTAATTGCTATTGCAACCAACCTGTTAAATTATGCAAAGTACCAGACACTTTTCCAAAGTCCAAAGCTACTAGGCAAAAAATGAAACACTCTGTTTTTAAATTAGATATATGCTTCACAAAAACATATCAAACAGCTGCTTGCTTGCCCTAAAACTCAAAAGCCGGATCACAGAGCCTTCCTCGCCCCCTCCTCCCCCTTCTCCTTCTCTTTTCTCTCCATCCTGCTGCCCCTCCCCCCCTCTTTTTTTCTTAAATGGCATGAAGGTTGTGATGGCTGGAGTCCAAGATCATCGCGCCTGAGACCACACAGATGGGGAGAGATAAAAGTTCTCTGTGAGCTGCTCACAGTGCTGCCATTTTACACACAAGTAGAAGGGACGTGGGGAGGAGGAGGAGGAGGAGGCAGAGGCGGGAGGAGGGAAGGGGGAGCCACCTGCGGCCGTGACATCATTGCCTTATCGCATATCATGTATCACCTGCAGCTTCACGTCAAGCCCAAAGAGACAGATTTCATCTGTCATCTCTGAGAGGATCTCAATATAATTTACTCTGCTGATCTGACAACCAGAGGAGAGGAGTATAGTTGCCAAACCTAATCTTACAGATGAGGACTCTCCTTTTTCTGCCCAGTCATGTCCTTGTGTGCTGTTGCAAAGGTGGGGGTGAGGGGTGGTTGGCATATCAGATTTAGTTGTTATTTGAAAGCAGCATCTTGGGTTAAGTGGCTCTTGTGGTTTCATTTTTCTGTAAAGTCAATACATGTAGCTTACAAGCAGACAGTGGTGTTTCCTTTGTTCCAGAGAATCATCACATGACTTCACATGCTCAAATATTCCTAAAAACAATCTCAAATATTTAGCAAGAAATCCACTGCGAACAGGATATTTATTACAATACAGACTTTCCCCACATGTACTGATGTCCCCTCTCTCATGATGCTTGTACAATAGAACAACTTTGTAGGCAAGTATGCAAAAAAAAGAGATTATCATACATAAAAGCCAGAAGCAAAAAACATAAGTGGTATCAAAAAGCATAACCTAATTAGAAAGACTAATCAACTTTAATGTCTTCATATTTAAGGGAGAGGGAAAGGATAATTAGTCTTGGGGTTCAGTCTCCTTTCCTCTGCAGTCATGCTACTAACAAGAGTTGATGCTGTCTAGAATGGCCACCCACATATAACAGCTAATTGCAGGTCTTCGCCCTCAAGCACCCTTCTAGTCATAGAGACAACAGGGAAATTGGCCATTTCAGCTGTGCTGGGTATCATTAATAATTAATGACACTTTCAAGAGTGAGGCTGTCCTTAAAAACCTAAGCAAAAGGTACTTTGGGAGCTATACAATATGTCTCTCACTCTGACAGCAAATGTACCTTTTTTTAGCTTGCAGTGTAAAGTTCTTTGAGCACCAATGCTGTTTTATTACTGAAATGTAACAAAACCCGAAATAAGAACAGGTTGAAGATTGAAAACAAGCAGCACATCATTTTTGTTGCAAACTATGTTGACCCAACGTAGAATCATCACACACACTGCCATGAATGGTACACACAAAGGTCTTACAAAAGTCTGTGTTAAATGGTTCCAATTTGCAACTTCACCAGTCTTATGTTCATGTCCACCCTGTGGTACTCACAAAGCACAATTCTCAAAAATTATGGTTACTCATAAGAACCAACATATAGATGATATGCATTGTTTAGCAGATCATTGACTGTCTGCAGCTCATTCTGTACATCTTTTTATTCACTCCCAACTGTCATGCTATTTATATTATTGTTGCAGTGGTTGTGTCAGAGCAAAAAAGCAGAATTTTGCAGTCATAATTCAGAACACGTACAGGTAACTGGGCATTTCCTTTAATCATGGCTCTATAGTTCAGGTTACTTATTGCAAATATGTTAACCATGCAGAATCATAAAGTTTTCTACTGGTAGTGTGGGAATCCTGGAGACACATAGAGAACAAAATGCTTTTATCCTGGTGTGTCTGTAATCAGGGCTGATCCCTTGCACAGAGTTCCACCACCTAAATTACTTGATGTGTGTAAAATGAGCCTGTGGCCTATTAACTCTAGAAAAAAGGGGGAAATCATGAATGCAAAAATGCTTTTCTATGTTTTGTCACCTTTACATAGCATTTCTACCCAGCAGAATAAAACTTAATTTTGCAATTGTAATTATTACTTTGGAGTCATGTGGGATCCTAACTAATGAGGAAAATCACAACAAACAAACTACACCTTTAAACCATCCTTAGTTTGTCATTTTAATTCTAGTGACGCACTTTGTCTGCATATAAATGAATCTTCTGACCATATGGCAGGCAGTCATTTAAAATATTCATATGACTAATTGCTTTATGAGATTGCTCAAGTGAGAAATAAAATAATAAAGTCATAGTTTCTTTGTTAAAAATAGCGAGAAAGGACCTATTTCCTCATAAAACTGCAGTAAAGAGTGGATTCTGGCACATTTGATCATATTCCCCCTCCTTAGGAAGTCATCCATGGTACTGTTCAAGGGTAACCAACCACTGTCTTATAACTTTATTATTCTTTCTTAATCGGTTTATAAATATTTATGAATAGCCAAAGCCACCCTGACTTGCCACTGAGATTGAAGCCGGAGCAAAGTACGTACGTTCCGAGGCAGCCATGGGTTGTGAGGAGAGCGATAGTGTGGACAGGAGATTTGTGACAGAGCAGAGCATGAAACCCATCACTTGATGAGTGGAAATCCCTACTTTCTAATTAATAGAGGTACACAGGCCAGGGGGATAAGGAGGATCAGGGAAATGAAATCAGCAAAAAGATACCATCACTCATTTCTGAGCTCCATTGTCACACTTCAGAATCTGCTGTAATGAATCACTCAAGCATTCTGCAGATACATTTGAATGGTTGGAGAAAATTCATTGTCCGGTGGAGAGCATTCGATAAAGATCTATTCTCTTGCCTCTCCCTCTTCTTCAGCCTCTTCTTTCCTTTCTTTTGTCAAACGGCCCTCTGATCAACAAGCGAAATCAAGGCTCAAGCAACAGGTGAGCTGTTTGAAAGGCCCACCGCAATCTGCAAGCGAACTGGAAAGCTATCTTGGATTAAAAAAAAAAAAAAATACTCTGATTAGAGAAGTTTCAAGGGATTTGCTTCTTTGGGTCAGCTGAAAAAAGTCAGGATGGGGTAAGATAGTGAAGTAGGTCCATCTTTTACTAAACATAAGTGACAGAATGATTATAGACCAGAAGATGCAGTGAGACTGAATCACTTTACTGCAACATACTTTCTCCCCTTTGACCTCGCCTCGTAACTTTTTACTCTGTACTGACTTGAAAAAAAGCCAGAGGAGCAAAAACAACTCTTCTGTGTTTTCCAGCATGTGTATCCTAATTGGAAGCATGAGTGCTGAATGTGTTATGTATCACTTTCGGTGCTCTTATGACATCCAGAGTGTTGTTTCTAGGATGAGAGATGAGATGATGTTTTAGTTAAAATTGACATTACAAACCCTCATCAGACAGACTTAGAAAGGACAAAAGCATCTGCCATGCTCACCCTGCAACATTTTTACATTGTCAAACTGTGTGTAGATTAATCTGCCAACCATTCATGCTATAGCATTACCCTATGACCTTCATCCTCTTCTCACCAAAGGTGTCCCAGAAAAGAAGGTTTTAAACCTCTTTCTTGTTTGCAATTACTGTACCACATTAACAGTTTAATCTGCTTCTCTTTAAGGAATAAGAAGAAATGCAAGCCTAAACCCAGGACATATTAGCTGCTTCTCACAGAGCTGGCAGGCTGAACACAGCTCCTCGACATCCTGAAACGCATAACTGTAATGGTGAAATCTGAAGACGACATGAAATGAGAAACAAAATGCAGCATATATCTTTCCATATCATGCATCCTCAGTGGGGATTTACCAGAACTGCCTTTAGACATTATTATTCTTGTTTGCAAAATGCACCAAGAGCATGTTTCAAAAACATAACTAAGTAAATATACAGCAGCTTCTGTCTCTCTTTAGCCTTTGTCTTTGTTTGCTTTCCAAAGATAATTTAAGTTTCCAGTTTCTAAGTAGTTCAATCCAACCCAGGGGAGTTATACCCCTGTGAAAAAAAGATTTTTTTTAACGTCTTTTTCCATCCATTTTTTTATTTCAACTCTTATATCCCAATGCAATTATTTAATATACACCCACTCATAGTCTGCATATGAGATATGAACATAATTGTATGTTACTTTTTAATTACAGGAAAAATCTAACTTGTAAGATGATGGGCTGGAAGGTGCCATTGCATTGTTATTTTTTTTTTCATCCTCGTTTTCTGATTATGTGAGCTGGGCTCCTTTGCTAAGCGATGATAAGCAGAATTTCCATGTTCTCTGCATAATTAATCCATCTTTGCCTCTCTTCATGCCAACTCTGTCGTTATCGCCTGCACATGCCTGAATTGCAAAAGAATCCTCTCTTCAATTGGAACTTATTGATATTCTAAAAAAACTGGAAATCCTCAAATTTAAGCCACAGATTGTTAAATGGATTAATTTCGCGGCAATCGCAAGCATCTAACGCGGGGAGACAGGCAAAGCAAATTGAAAGTGTCTCCTGTTTGTGGAGTTTTAGTCCCAAATGATAGGGTTTATTGGCATGTTTTTTTTCCTCCATAGTCAAAAATTACCATTTATTTGCATGCCATAAAATACTTTTATATGGTTGAAAATTCAGAGGAATTTCTTTCAATGCCTGTCGTTGGCTTCATGATAACAACTTCAGCTTCCCACATCTGGACGCTTTTGATACTGGGTGAAAGGAATGTCTGAATATTTAATATTGTTATCTGTTTTCATCGATGGTTTCACCATTAAGGATGGCTCTGCTGTTTGCATGGAGCCTGGCAGATGTAGATTTATTTTCTGAGCTGTCTACGGCCTGCCTTTCTCTGAATATATTGATGCATTTTTCCATTTTGCTGTGCACTGATGCCTCTGCATATGTAATAAACTAGCAGACACACTTATAAAATACATCAACAGACAGTATTATAATGCTGCTGTTCAGATGTGGGTCTTCAGTTACTCATGCATTTATAGGAAAAGGGGAGAAAATCAACTACACATATCAAATATAATTTACTTGACCTCATAAAAATGAGGTGCTCATGTATAAAGGAGGAAATATGTTATTTGGACACTTAGCATACAAACGTCTCACTTACAAACAGTGATATATTGAAGCAGGGACATGATCACTACTGTGAGCTATGCTGTCAATTATAATGTAACACACACATAAACAAAAATAGACTGAGACGAGCTTTTTCTTGAATTCTGTTGATATTATGAATAACAATAGACACCTCAGTGTCTGTAAGGACAACATTTCTCTCTATATTAATTGTATTTTTGCTAAAAATAAAAAGACAAGCTTCAGTTTATCTCTGGGCCAAAGACCCTTAGCTGGGAACTGGTGCCCCCTCCTCTGGCTATTGCGTTTGGCAGATTTTAAAATATTCAGGAGGAAAATCAACTCAGTAAGCTGTGAAATGGTTTTTAAAAAATCTAGTATTAAGATGGTTTATTAATTTTGATATAAAATTGAGATATGCATGATTCAATTCAATGGGATTTTCTTTTCATTATAT
>JAVQJX010085151.1:0-13792 GCA_036025115.1 Ambassis agassizii
ATATATCAAAGTTAAATAATCATATCAAAGCAGTGACTTTTTCAGGCATGTCCTTTTAAGGTTTAGGGCCCACAAGATACATATTTTATCATAAACTGTCATAAGGGGGGAAAATAACAACAAAAAAGATACTATATCATATTCCCTTTAACTCCTGACAGATAAAACGGTCACACAAGTCCTAAAAACAGCACAAAGTACACACCCTTCACTGTGCTTTCACTGCATGTATACACCATCAGATGACACCTAATGAACGCTGTTGGTGGCTTCTTGTGCCATAGCTGCTGGCAACGCCAGGGCAGGACTTCCTGAAAGTTTTAACCCAGAGGAATCAGGATTCACTCTGTGGACTCAGAGGTCATCCCACCGGCCAACTGTGAGGATATGTACCAGGCAGCTGTCTCCAAGCGAGCAGACAACACCATCCCCAGCGGGGTACTTTAGCTTCTGCATGAACATGTACAGCATGTAGCTACACTGCAGTCACTGACAGGGCTGCCAGCACTGAGAAGAACATAACTGACATGACCGAGAACATATGAAATTACAAACAAACATTACATGGTCATTTGTATTGGCTTGTTTGCATTGTGTAATCTCTGGCTGCTGCCCCATTCAGTAGCTTTACTGCATTGAGCTGGTATTGTCACCATTATTGTTGGTGTTGTCATGCAGTATTAGTGGAGGTCATGACAGTTTTGCATCTGTGAAAGGAGGTCAACTCTGTTGCATACATGTATAAATAGAAAGGAAACATGAGACTAAGCCCCGACAGAGCTGACTGTAAAGAAAGAAGCAGAATGCTGACAAGATTGTTCACTTTACTTGGCAAAGGCTCCTACAAATTTTTCTGAACGTTTGAAACTATTATGCAAACAAAACAGGCTGTATGTTTGCGTCTGTGTGTGTCAACAGAGGGAAAAAAACAAAAACAAAAAAACGCACATTAGCTGCTCCATCAATTGAGTGCAGCCTGCACTGCATGTTTGCCAGACTGAATAGCCCTATTAAGCAGCCGTTTGATTTCAGGTCATGTAGAAGTGAAGGCAGCTAACGATATTTCCTGCTTCATTAGGTCATGGAGGAGTCGGAGGTCTGTTCCCTGCCTGGGGGACTCGCAAGTGTGAGGAAACAATTTGAGACCCAGGAAACTGCAACATCACACAGTGTAACCCAGTTTCATTTTCATCACAGAACGGTGCAGGTACAGAATATACTGTAGATGTGGAGCACAGTTTCATCAGGCAGGAACAAAGAGCATGAAGGACTGTGACTGTGCTCAAACCGTGGTGGTGTTTTTGTCCAACTTGAGCTGGTTCATGTAGCACCTTTTGATATGGTTTTTCATCTGCATCAATGCACGTGCAGCTTTGTGAGTAAAAATATGTCATTTAGACAGACTGTTGCACCTTGTTGCACCAAAGCGTGCGGGTATACGTTACAGACATTACTTAACATTTCTAACAGCTTCCATGAAAACCTTCAGGGCCTTTTCTACTAATACTTAAGTTTCTTTTGATAGATAAAATCTTAGAGCAATGGAAACAAATTTTTAAACAGCTTGGCACATTCTTTGTCATCGTGCCTCCATCTGCGATTAGTCATTTCAAACCGCAGTGAGCAATCTGCGGCAGCATCTTCTCTGCATGGCATTCGGTTGTGTATAAAGCTTTGGTTGGCGGAGTAAATTGGACTGGAGTAAAGCCACATTTGTGGCCATGACGAGGAGCCGGGATGATATGGTGAAATGTTACGGGAGAGCACTTTTTCACCATGTTTGACTCTTACCTTCATCTTTACAGGAAATGTCAAATTCTGAGGTGACTGTGTCAAGCAGCAGCAGGCAGGTCATCCCAGGCAATCAACAGCTAGATTTCAACCAGGAAACAATGGTACAAAACATTTTCTTTCACATTACATCACAGTCTGATTGGTGTAATTAACGCTGACAGTTTAGGCTAAGATTAGGAACAAATATCACTGACTTTTAACCTCCTCAAAACAGGTGTCATACGCCAACAACAACCTCTCATCCAGTTACGAAAACCATCAAAATGAAACAGGTAGGATCTTTAAGGTATTCTTTATTTCAGCATTTCTGTGTGTATGTGCTGATGTAACCCCTGCCTTCTTTATTTTTGTTGTGCCAACTTTTAGATGAAGAATTTCCCAGGTACACTACAAAAGAGCTGAGGGATCACTTTGAAAGAACAATAGAAGACGCTGCGCCACAAAAAACAGTTAAGGTAATAACATTTTATTTGTTTACTGAGTAAAAGTATCTTCAGACTGCCAAAACCGGAAATTGAAATGCCTATTATATCGCAGAACATTGTCCTTACACCTCACCTCATGTGTCACTTACAGCAGCACAACAATATATGAAAAACTGTATTTACAGTAACAGAACTGCATCCATGTTTGAGTTGACTGGTGGGCAGCGCCTGGGAGCCAATCATTCAGACCAGGCTCTGGTTTTACAGTATGTGTTAAACAAGTTCTTTAATGTTTTGCAGGAACTTGGAGGTGAAGATTTTGGTCTCTCTTGAGGCTAGTAGGTCAAT
This sequence comes from Ambassis agassizii, assembly GCA_036025115.1. NCBI lineage: Eukaryota > Metazoa > Chordata > Actinopteri > Ambassidae > Ambassis > Ambassis agassizii. The sequence goes on from JAVQJX010085151.1 coordinate 2,568, forward strand.
AAGAAATATCTTGATTTGCTGCTCCACATGAGGGCTGTAAACCTGGAAACTATTAAGTGCTTGCAGGGAAAACATACTACTTTTGATGATTATTGCCCAAAATCTGCTTCACGACAGTTGACACTTTTGATATGAAGCAGCAGCAATAAGAAAATGTTCTGTTTGCATAAGCAGTACACAGTGTAGGTACAATGTAATTACAATGTAATTCACTGAATGGTCCTGATATATTTGTTTGTTTCGGGGGAATGCACACAATTAATCCAACTGTCTCACAAAATTCCATTAACCTTGGAGGTCCTGATACTTTGTTTATGTAGAATAATGTGATGGATTTACAGTTATTTACCCACGTGTGTCATTTTTCTCCTTACAAAGATTGGGCGTGACATCAACCGATCAAAGTGGTCCTCAAATGTGACTCAAAACAACACAGTGAGTAGTGAGATGTGTGAGGCATCCGCTACTGAAGCAACACAAAGCACCACGGTTACAGTGATGGATTATGAGGACTTTCCGCCCCCACCAGCTGAGGATTCTGAATATCTTCCACCCCCACCTCCAGACTTACTACAAATACCATCAGATAGTGAAAATATTCCAGCATGCCATTACTCAGAAGAACCTCCAGAACCAGCAGACCCATCCAAATACCCACTGCACAGAGAGGTTTACTTGAAGCAGAGGAGCATGAACGAGCTGAAACGTCTTTACAGGCACATTCACCCTGAAGTTCGTAAGAACATTGAGAAAGAGTTTCAGGCTGATTACAATGAAGTTGAGAGTAACCAGGTAGAAAGCCAGGAGTACATGTATGAGGATGATGGCAGAAGTCCTGATGATATCAATGATGAGGAATATGTGGAATGGGAGGAGATTCTCCCTGGGGATGTGCAGACGATGCGCTGGATGTTTGAAAATAAGCCTTTAGACACCATCAAAGATGAAACTCCAGATGAAGATGAAGACAACAAAAAAATAACTCAGCAGGAAATAATTCTGGGGAAGGATGTGAGACGTACAGCATGGATGTTTGAGACCAAGCCGATGGATAAGCTGGGCTCACAGAACATCAACTCAACAGAATATAAAAACAAATTCAACAAATTTGACAAAGGAGACGTCCGTGCTGCAGCGTGGCTGTTTGAAACCCAAAGTATGGACACTCTAAACAAAATGCACAAGGAGGAGGATTTAACCAAAGAGATCGTGTTTACAGAAGAGGATGGAAATGCTACCATTTACATGATTGACAGTAAGTTCATGGGAAGCCTTGGTCACACTGAGACAATCGACGAGAGCCACCTGCTGACGCTGCGGTCAGTGCTGGAAGAAATCAATGGGGAGGTGAAAACTGTGACAAGCACGTTTGATACTCAGTTTAAGTGCATCATCATGGGACAGTCGAGCCAGATGATGGAGGTTAAGTCCGTCCGCAAGATTGAAACCGAATTGGAGAACTCTATTGCTTCCCGTTGGCTTTTTGATACTCAGCCTCTTGACATGACAAACAGAGATTCTGCTTCTTTGAAACTTGTGTGTAGTCTTTCAATGGAGGACAGCAATAAAGGAGACTGGGGCAGGTGGCTGTTTGAGATAAAGACATTAAATTCTCTCAGCGAGTGGGAAAGTTCACAAATAGAGAAGAAAGAGATCGTCGGAGCTGATGTCCGTAAACACTGCTTAGTGTTTGAAACCCAGCCAATGGATTCTCTGAAGGATGACACCAACGCCAGACCTCAATCTATTGAAGAGATTATTGGGGGCAATGTGAAGTCTGCGAGGCACTTTTTTGAAAGCAGCCCTCAAGCAGCCAGGAAGAACTGCCCTGAGGTTGGAAAGCTTAAAAAGGCTGCAGTGAGTGAAGAAGTGAAAGGCGATGTGAGACACCAGAAGTGGCGCTTTGAGAGTCAACCACTAGAGCACATCAGAGATGAGAAGAAACAGGTCACTCGTACTGTGAATGTTGAGGACGACCTTACACAGGAGGACGGCACAAGCTGCAGAGCGGATGTTCGCAAGAACTGCTGGGTTTTTGAAACACAGCCAATGGATACTCTAAAGGACAGTTCAAACACTCACCCTTTGTCAAAAGAAGAAATTATTGCAGGTAATGTGAGATCAGCCAGACATTATTTTGAAACGAATCCAGCTGAAGAGTTAAAGGAGTTGGCACAGGTGGGCAAACTGAAAAAAATGGTAACACTTGAAGAGGAAAAGGGTGATGTCAGACATCAGAAATGGCTTTTTGAAAGCCAACCTCTGGAACATATTAGAGAGGAAAAGAAAGAAGTCATCCGTACAATTGACAAAGAAGAAATTGATAAAGTGGACGTTTCAAATTATAAGCAAATCTTTGAGAACACAGATTTAACCACATGGAATGAGTCTCAAAAGATTCTCATAGAGGGTGTTACATCTGGCACTGTGATGTCCAATAAAAGCCTCTTTGAGTCTGCGCCACTGTATGCTATGCAGGACAGCTCTGGTCACTTCCATGAGGTGAAAACAGTGCGTCGTGAGGAGGTTGTGAAAGGTGATGTAACAACCTGCAAATGGATGTTTGAAACAAAACCAATTGATCAGTTTGATGAAAGTATGAACAGGTACCAAATCATTAAGGGCATATCCAAACAAGAAATTGAGTCTGGTGATGTCAAAACTGCCAAGTGGTTGTTTGAAACTCAGCCTCTTGATGCTATTAAGTACTTCAGCAACATTGAAGATGAAGAAGTCGTGGGGACAAATACAAATGTTGAGGTTATGAAAGGTGATGTGAAAACCTGTAAGTGGTTATTTGAGACGAAGCCGATGGACATCCTCTATGAGAGAGCAGAGTTAAAAGCTGAAAATGAATCTGAAGGAATGCAAAAGGGAGATGTCAAAACTTGCACGTGGCTCTTTGAGACGCAAGCACTTGATACCATCCATGATGAGACTGAGACAGTTTTGAAGGCCTCCACTGTAAAGCAAGAGGACATTAGAGGGAAAGATGTGAGAATGGCTTGTTTCCTCTTTGAGACAGAGAAACTAGAGAACCTCACCGGGGAGGAAAAAGGCTCCTTTAAGCGTGTCACAGAGATCGACATCGCTTCTGGAGATGTGTCCGGGATGAAGTATATCTTTGAAAACCAAACATCAGATATAATCACGTCTACATCTGAGGAAGTAATGCAAAAGCTCAAGAGAACTCAGACTGAGGACATACAAAAAGGTAATGTTGTGAACTGTAAATGGCTCTTTGAGAACCAGTCGATAGATACCATCCATGATAGCCAGGAGGAATCTATGAGCAGCCGCACAGTGAATGATGTACAAGGAGGAGATGTAGACAAGGGTCGCTTCATTTTTGAGACCTTCTCCTTAGATAAAATCCAGGAGACTTCCTCTGAGACGGACACGGAGATGCTGAACATGCAAAAAATTGTGTGTGATGAAGAAGAGAAAGGCAATGTGAGAAATTACACCATGATGTTTGAAACTCAGCCCCTTTATGCCATTCAAGACAAAGAGGGTCATTATCATGAGGTCACCACTGTCACAAGTGAGGAGGTAACACAGGGAGATGTTGTTGGAACCCGGTGGCTGTTTGAAACCAAACCCCTGGATGCTATCCAGGACACCGATGAGGTTTATATAATCAAATCTGTCACACAACAGGATGTACAAAAAGGAGACGTCACATCTGCTAGGTGGAAATTTGAGACGCAACCTCTAGATAGGATTGCAGAAGAAAAGAAGACTTTAATAAAAACAGTGGATGACATTCAAGGAGGCAACGTTAGAATGAATAAACACCGATTTGAGTCTGACACCTTGTTGCAGGGATCTGTTAGAACTGTTAACGTTAGTGAAATACAAAAAGGGGATGTCAGAACTGCAAAGTGGAGATTTGAAACCCAGTCTATTGACAAAATAAGAAGCATGAGCTCTGAAAATCTGATTGAAACTGTTAAAAAGGAGGAGATTGCAAAGGGAGATGTTAAACAGTCAGTCTGGCTTTTTGAGAAAAATCCTCTGGACCACATTAAAGAGACAGATGAGGACGAGGACGCAACAGTCACTCAAGAGGAGATTCCCAAAGCGGATGTAAAGACAACAACATGGCTCTTTGAAACAACACCGTTCAACGACTTTAATGAGACAAAAATGGAAAAGACTGAAATACTGGGCAAGAGCATCAAGGGAACTCTTCAGGAACTTTATAGTCAGAAAATGGTAAAGTCAAAGGGGATACTCATTGAAGCTGATGAAATTGGCGATGTTAGAATGGCAAAATATCAGCTAATGCATAAGCATGCCCCAGAGATTCAACGAGAAGAGGTCATCAGGGGAGATCTGCAGACAATTATGATGAACTTGTTGAACCAACGGGAAAGAAAGGAGCAGCAGATCATCATAGACTCAGAGGAGAAGGGTAATATCAGTTCAACAGTGCAGCAATTATTTAGCCAAGAGAAATCCAGCGTTGAAAGGGAGGAAATATTACATGGTGACATTCATGAAGCAATAAACAGCCTTTTTAAAGAGCACGGATCAGCAAAACATGGTATACTCATTCAAGAGGATGAAAAAGGAGATGTGCAGATGACAATATATTCCCTTCTAAACAAACACGAGAATGTTAATGTGGAGAAAGAAGACATTGTTAAAGGGGATATAAAGAGTGCTCTTGAAAGACTGTCCAGCTCAGACAGGCCAGATCAAGCACTAAAGATAAAGGTGGATGACAGTGAAAAAGGAAACGTCAACTTTTATTCCACATGTATTGAATCTGGGGCTCTCGACTATCTTAAAGAGCTTCATTCAGGGCCTGATGATGCTTCACCTGAAAGAGCGCAAAAAGAGAAAATTGTTGGAGGCGATATCAAGGGAACAAAACTTATCCTTGGCCGTAATCAAACCCAAATTGAGCGTACAGTGGAGGATGTTATACCTGGTGATGTTCACAACACAGTGAAAATTTTCATGTCTGAGCCAGGCCCCTCTCTGGAAAGGCTCCAAAAGGAGGAGATAGTCAAAGGGGATCTGAGAGCTGCTTTGAATTCATTGTCAGAGTCAGTGAATCAGACAGTGATGGTGGAGAAGGAGGAAGTGGTGAAGGGAAACATACCGAAAGCACTGAGGTGTTTGGAGAGGGCTCAGAGGCGCAACAAGGAGGTGGAGAAACTAGACATCGTACCAGGAAATATCAGAGGAGCTTTAAGATCTCTTGAGAAATCAGCAACATCCAGAGTTGAAGCTGTTGTTGAGGATTTAGTTCCTGGAGATGTGAAGGCCACACTGAAATCTCTAGAGCTGGCAAAGCAGGCAGTCAAAGAAGTTGAAAAGGAAGAAATTGTGAAAGGTGACATTCACACAGCTATGCAAAATCTACAAGATGCCTCCAGTGAGAGGAAAAAGTGTCAAGCGGAAATTGATGTTCAGGGAGACGTCAGAGGGACAATTCAGCTTCTAATGGAGCCTCCAACCTCACCAAGGTTGCAGAGGAGCCTGAGCCTCGAGGGCGACATAAAGGGGGATGTGAAGATGTCAATTAAGTCATTATATGAGACACAGGAGCAAACACAGCTGGAGAAAGAAGAAGTGATAAAGGGTGATGTTAAAGGCACAATTAAATCGCTGCTGGAAACAGCACAGCGTGAGACTCCCAAAGTCAGGGCGGGAGCATACAGAAGAGTCAGAGTCAAGCAGAGCCCTCCAGTTAAAAACCTAAATGCTGATGCTCAGAGGAACATACAGAAGATAAAAACAGCAAATGTGGATGAAACATCAAAAGAAAATCATTCCATCTCCCATGAAACTGTAAAAACAATGTCTGAGCAGTCTGTTCAGCAATCAACAACTTTGGTGGAGCACAAAACCATCACCCAAAACCATGGCATCAAAACAGTGAAGACAGAGTTTCGCAATCTGAAATCCAATCCAAAGGGGATGATAAAACTTGGAAAGACCAAAGTTAAAACTGATGTTTATGTCTTAAAATCAAAAACACCAGAGCCAGATCTGCCTCTCCCACCTCCACCTCCACCAGTGATCGACGCTGACCTTCCTCCACCTCCTCCTCCCTCAGCTGACACTGACATCGATCAGCTTCCTCCTCCGCCACCGCCTCTCACAAGTGAGCTTGACTTCCTCCCACCTCCTCCATCTCAACAAGAATTGGAGAGCATGCCAGCACATCCTTCACCAGCAAAAGCAAAAAAGATGACAGTTAAAAAAGTGAAAGGTCCTGCTGTACATCCAGTCCCCAAGCTGGAGCCAAAAGTAGAACTTAGTAAAACACAACAGGTGGAAGCAACTTCTGAGAAAGTGGTGGAAATCAACCAAACTCACAAAGTAACCACAACAGTCATCCCTCCACCACCACCACAGTCACCCCAGCCACTAAAGAAAGTTTACATTGCTCCTGTAAAATTCACTCCTCCACCCTCCCCTCCTCCTTTCATGAGAGGAAAAACTAGCAAATTTAACACAGCATTAATAAAAGCAGAGGAAAAGTACCGGAAGCTGAGGGAGGAAAACACACCACCAACCACTCCATCTCCCACATTCATACATGAGTCAGTTACTGCTGCTCTTGAAATGCTCACAACAAAAGAGGCAGATCAGACACGTAATACATCAGAAATCAGTCAGGAGAGAGGTGATAAGACAGCAGTGAGTGTCCATTCAGATTCTCTGTCGTGTGATTTATCCAAACAGGTTGTCATCACCCAAAGCAACGCCAGTGCTCATCATCAGAAAACCCTCACAGATTCTACTATTATATCTTCTGCTAAACAGCAAACTGTCTCTAGTGAGACATCTAAGGTTGTCTCTGTTCAGAAGACGTCATCCGTCTCAGCTGTTAGACAACAGATGCACACAACAACACAGAAATCAGTTTCTGTTTCCACTAAACAGTCTGCTCAGTCTGTCATGACTGACCAAGCCCAGGCCTCAATCCCTGATGATGCTAAAACAGAAAACATAACCACTGCTTCAAAGAAAGGCTCTAAAAATAATAAAACCAAAGGCCCCAACAAATGTGAAGACAAAAATGATGCCTTTGTTCAGAAAGAGAAACCTGACAGTGAAATAAAGCATATACCAAATAATCAGTCTGCTCCCACTGACAAAAATGTAAGGGAGTCCAAATCACCAAATAACAAGAAAGGCGACCACTCTCCCACGAAAAGCCAAGAAAATGTTTCCAAACAGCAAACGGAAAAGGCCGCTACTAATACAAATGGAAAGAAGGTGAAAAAGAACAACAAACAAGAGAAGCAGGCCCAGATAAGAACAACCAGTGAGAGTGAGAAACTGAGTGTTTCACAAGGTTTGAAAGAGGAGGTGAAGAAATCTGCAGTGATCAATGAACCTAAAGAAGTAAAGACAGAGTGTGAGCAGGGGATTAAGAAAGTTAGTCCCTCTCCTCCTGCTGCTTCTGCACCTGCTGTTACTGTGAGCAACACTGACAGCCAACCAGAAACCCCAACGCCTGCAAAGAAGAAAAAGAAATCCAAAAAGTCTAAAGGGGTTACACAGCCAGGTCAAGGTAAAGATATTTTAACAGAAATTACTGAAAGCCAGAAAGCAGTGTCTGAAAAAACCCAGCAAGTTCAGGAAACAATAGCAATCAGCCATATTCACCAAAGTATAAAAGAAGAGCAGATTAAAGTCAAGAGAGAAGTCATTACCACAGAAAGCAAAGACGATCAGAATTCCCAGCAACAAAAAGCAGATCAAAAACATATGAAGGGATCTGAAAAGAGAGGAGTGACAGTTACTCAGCAGAGCGCAGAGGAATCACAAGGAGAGAGAAGGGATGTCCCAATTACAGTGACAAGTGAGTCAGAGCAAAATGAACTCATAAAGTTCACAACAGGGAGAAGAGACAAGTCTCAGAAGCAAGAGGTCCAAGTGTTAACCTCTCACATCACAGAGGTACATAGACTTTCAGAAAAGACAGATTTGAAATCTGGTGAAACAACAGAGAAATGCGAATGTGAGACAGTTTCTGAGAGAGCAGCTTCTGGCACCCCAACACCAAGAATATCCAAGATCAGCATTGGTTCTGCCAAAGTTGAGACTGAAACAAAGAAAAAGATCTCACATGGAAGACAGACGAATGAGGTGAGGTCCGTCGACCTTCGAGCTCCTTCACCGTCACTCAGAATGCGTTCTCCATCACCAACATTTATTACTATTGAATCAACACGGAGGACCGGCTCCCCCCAAAGAGTTACTCCATCACCCACCCTGCTGCACAGGCCACCCACACCACCAACACCACCCCCCCGTAGGTGTGACACCCCGACATCACGCCTCACAAGAATCACGCCTTCTCCGACTTTTGACAGGGCAGAAAATTTGGCTCGACTCAAAGACACGACAGCCAAGTTGTCACGTGGTGTCACCCCCCCACCACTTCTTCCCCATCAAATCCCAGAGAAGAAAGCAGAGATTGTGGAATCGCCTCCGTCATTCCATCGGCAAATTAAAATTGAATCCCAGGTTGTGGAGGCGTCAGGAACAGTGATTCTAACAGAAAAGCCCAAAAAGAGCACATCTAAAGAGGCTTATCAGGCTGAAGATAATATTTCTCAGGGTTCTAATGCAATTGAGATACAAAACAAGCCAGAGTCCCCCATGCCTTTGGGTCAAAATGACCCAGATCTTCTTGATGCTTCAGATGTTTCAGAGCGCTCGTTGGCATCTGTCAGAGAAAAGAAAGAGTTTTTTGAAGAGGCTCAAAAAGCTGAAATTAATAAGATCTATGTACGAAAGGAGCCTATTGCTATCCCTGAACGCCTAGGCTCAGACACGGAGGAGTGTGAGGCAGAAAATCAGAACAAAGAAAAGGATGAGCTTCCCAGGGCGGACTTGTCTAGTCTTGTAAACAAATTTGAATCACCAGAAGAGAAAACATATATCAGAAAGGAGCTTATCCCACTCGCAGAGCTTCTTCACAATGACTCTGAAAGTGCAGATAGTGACAAAGAAAAAGCAGACATCCCAGAGCAGGAAATGCCAGGTTTTGACATCCAGGCTATTAAAAATGTTTTTGAACTAGGTGAGCAAAGTTCCTCAGTCAGAGAAGAGAAAGAGGATCAGGAGGAGCTCGTGTCAAGCCTGAGTGAAACAACAGTAGACACTTCAAAGCAGGAAAGTCCTCTAGAGACAAAGGCAGGCTCAAGGCAGAGCACACCCCTCCCTCTACAGAAACAGGAGGTAGGAACTGTGCCAGAAGAACCATCAGGCTTATCTGAAACCAAATCAATCACAGAACATTTCTCAAATGTTGATGAATTCGGTAACAAGGTCAGTGGAACAAGGACAACTGTCACAGAGCACTCTGAGAGTGTGTCAACCCAACGGGCTCCATTTTCCTATGCTGACGCAGTAAAAAGAAAAGCTGCAGCCGCGAGGCGAACAGAAACATACGATGAAGATGCCACAGAAAAGTTGCTGCAGAATTTCCATAAAACATGGACAGAGAGTGAGACTGTTTTCAAGAGTCTCGGCTACACCGTGTCTGAGGAGTCAACATCACAAGTTGTGTCACATCAGAAGAAGATTGTCTCATCTGGTAAAAACTGTATGGCATGAAACAGCACAAAGTGACAGCATGGAATATGAAAACAAAATAAAATGTCACTAATAACCTTTGAGACTAAATATGTTTAACTTTGCATGGTACACAGATTGTTGAGAACTGGTACCATCCATTACAAAAGCAAGCTGTACAAGCTTGCCTGGTAGCATGCTAAACGTGCTAACAAATGCTAAATGCAAACAGGAGCTGAGACGGATGGGAATATTCTGGAAGTGTGTGGTCATTCATCAAAGTCCTTCTCTTGTCATAATTGTGCCTTACAGCGTCCATCCAACATTTCAAGTTGTGCTAGTGTCCTAAGCTTTCAAGCATCATCTGTCATAACATCTTACTTGTTGCAAAATATTGAATTCAGGAAAACTGAATCCAATTGTTAACTGAGATTTTCTTATTTAACCATTTTATTATATACTTTTCCAAATGGACAAATATAGTATGTCAGATGACCTATGTGCAATTCAGTGATGCTTGAATATCTCACATGCATGAGTGAATGAAAGTGAACATTTAGAAAATAAATCATTTGCTCTCCTGACCAGTGTTAGTATGAAAAATTAAAGATGAAGAATGTCTCATACTCTTTAAAAGCATTTGTACGTCTGCTCTGTTGTAATAAGATTAACCACAAACAATAATGGCAGTTATTTGTTGCATTGAGTGATTTAAAAATTCTATTCACATACGATAAATGAATCACTTTCATTCTGTCTCTTTGAAACAGGCTCGGGTTCCGAAGTCAGAGCTCTGCACGGTGTGTCGGAGAAGAGCTTATCCGATGGATGCTCTGATAGTGGACAAAAAAAAGTACCATAAATCCTGCTTCTCCTGTGAGCACTGCAGAAATAAATTAAGGTAAACAAATCTTTGTATAAATACCCACCTTATGCTCTGAATGTTGCAGTACAACTAACAGGTTTCCAAGTTTACCAACATAGAGTCCTTCCTGGATGATGTGACACTTTGTTTGCTCTTCTTATTTCTGAATGCATTTGTTCCTTATGAAATCAATCAATAATGATATTTTCTTTCAAAAATAACAAGAATTTTCTTTCTTCCCAGCTTAGGAAATTATGTCTCTCTCCATGGACATTTCTACTGCCTACATCATTACAAGCAACTCCTCAAGTCCAAAGGGAACTACGATAATGGACTTGGGCAGAAATCTCCCACGGGAAGTGGTGGACCTGTCCTCTCAGATGAATGGAAATATTCCATGAGCAGTATAAGTTCAGTAGAAAAAACATACACTGGTGAGAATGATCCAAGCAAAACACACAGCAACAAAATGTCTATAGTTTGGCCTCCAAGGGCCGATTCCCCTAAGAAAGCCTTTAAAATAGAAGAAGATATTCAGCTAACCAAACCACAGTGGCCCCCTCCAGACAGCTCCCCCCAGTCCCCAAATCAGCAACATAGAAAGGCAGTTCCCAGAAGTGTCCTTTGAAAGAAAGTCACACAGAGTTTAGTCAAATACAGCCCAAAAAGTAGAAGCACAAAAGACTGAATGGTACAATGAAATAGTAGCAAAGAGATGTTGGTAGAACTAGAGGAAGTGTTTGATTGAAGGTCATAAAAAGTGAAAATATGGTAGGAAGGTGTATATATACATACTTGTCAATGGTGT
>JAVQJX010085177.1:0-12578 GCA_036025115.1 Ambassis agassizii
ATCCACTACTTACTAAAACTACAAGTTAAGATACGACTAAGGCACAATATAAAAACATCAATATATTAACATACAATACAGTTGCACTTGTAGCACCATTCATTGTATTATATTAACGATGCAAGAATAATTTAAAGTTGTGGGCTACTACATACTTCACAGGCTTGTGTTTCCATGTGCCTCTCTCTCTCTCTGAAAGCCTGGAAGAGGCTTTAAAATACAGGACCACTGAAGCTGGTCACGTGTGCAATTATTTGTGCCTGAAAAAAAAAATCTCCATCTAGTATCATCACGTGGGCCAGACCCATCTTTATTTCTGCTCCTTGTCTGAAGGGAGGGAGTTAAAGGGAGTTGTTGCTCTGTTTTATAACATAATGACAGAAAAAAACAGTTCACATGTAAAAGTCTTTAACTTAGAAAGGGACAGGTCCATAGTAGGCAGTGTAGGCGGCGACGATGCCTGCAGTGTCGGCCATCTCATCACAGGCGATGTTGAGCTCGCACACCTCTCTCAGGCTGCATGGAAGAAGGGAGAGTCAGTGTTAGACAACATAAAGATGTGCAAACTAGAAGCCATACTGCTAAATTTAATAAGAGTAAATACATACCTTTCCAGCTGTAGAGGAGTGAGGTCTGCACCTGGTGCAGCTCTTCTTCTTCTCAGGATAATACTAGCCAGGTCTCTCTTCCTAACCACTTTAGAACCTGAGGAGGCAAACATCAAAAACTTAGACTTTTCTGGAGTTTTCTGATTTTCATAAATGCTGGAATTTTCTCTCCAAACATACCCTCATCACTGTCTGATTCTGAGGAAGATGAGGGAGGGGGAGGTGGTGGAGCAGATTTAGCAGGAGGCTGAGGAGCAGGGGCAGCTGGTGCTGCTGCTGCTGAGTCAGATTCAGAAGATTCAGAGGAAGAGGATGAAGAGGAGGAGGAGGAGGAGGAGGAGGAGGAGGAATCAGAAGAGTCAGAGGAGGAGGAGGACTCTGAGGACTCAGAAGAAGAGGATGAAGAGGATGAGGAGGAAGATGAGGAAGATGAGGAAGAGGAAGAAGAGGAGGAAGAAGAAGATGAGGAGGAGGACTCTGATGATTCTGAGGAAGAGGAAGATGATTCTGACGACTCTGAGGAAGAGGAGGATGACTCTGATGACTCGGAGGAAGAGGAGGATGAATCAGAGGCTGATGAGTCTGAGCTGGAGTTAGAATCAGATGAAGAGTCTGAGGAAGAGTCTGATGAAGAGGACGAGTCAGACTCAGAGGATGAAGAAGAGGATGAGGATGAAGAGGATGAGGATGAAGAGGCAGGTGCAGCCCCAGCAGGGTCAGTAGCGGCATCCACAACAGCCTCTGGTGCCACAACTGAACAGAAAAAAAGAAAACACTTAAACAAACTCGAGATGGACATTATACTGCACCAAACGACAGGAATGAGGGTCCCGTCCTTACCTCCCATGGACCAGCACACTGACAGAAGGGCACAGATAGAGAGGAGAACCAGAGTCTTCATGGTGCCTTGTAGTTATTGCCTCTCAGCAGAAACGTTGCCTTCTTTATTTCTTGCTGTTCTTTGCCTTCCTCCGATGGCTTGTTGTGTTTCTTTGCCCCAAGTTCAGGTCAATATATACTGCAGTCCACGTCTGGACAGGCCAGACCCACACAATGCGATAACCGTCTGATTGGCTGGGGAATCAAATGTCAACGTTTCCGCTTCCATTTGTCGTGAAAGCTCCCATAAACACCCACGCAGCCTCTGGCACTGAGTCCAAAAACTCTTTTGCCCGCACACAAACTTAAACAGCCGCAAGCATCCCTGGCATTTGCACTCTACAGTACATAGTAAGGCACGTAAACCTGTACATACAGATGTAAGGCTCTACTTGACAATTAGGGTGACATGATGAGGGCATGCAGGGAGAAAAACAGAAATGTCATCCCAATTAGCATCTATGACCTGCAGATAAACATCAACACAAGGAAATTTACATCTGAAAACAGCTCCTCTCTGTCTCTGGATTGGAACAAAATGTAAACAATTTTTTTTTTCATTTTTTTCTTCTACCAAATATGCCTTTATTTCCCTGTCAATCATTTCTGAGGTTAAAACCAGTCATTTTTTATACACACGTCTTGTTTACCATTCCTGTACATCCCGTTCAAATTCCTAAATCTTCACCCTTCAGCACTGAAATATAAATAATACCCTGGAAGTCCAAAGTGGTGGTGTTACAAGATCTCTATAAAATACCCTTAAAATGTGATTGGATTTTAATCAGGGAGACCCGTTGCAGGGTTGCCTCTCTAACATCACTGTTGCCAGTTGCTGTTATGTTACTATAGTCTTTGCCCCAGATGTGATCTCCCACCCCCACAAACCCCAAACTATAGCCTGAGCCGACCACAAGCTACTAATCGAGTGACACAGAACAGCAGTGAGCCTCATTATGCGACAGAGCTTAATTAGAGTGTTGCAGAGTCCCACTAAAACCGCAGTCAGTCCCTATTTACAGATCCATCTCGGCCGAAGTCCCAGACAGATCCTGTGCACGGCCACGGCTTACCAACATCGACCAGTGGCCCAATGCACAGAGCCGCTTGATGTATTTCAGCGTATATAGAGCTAAATATAGTCATCCCCCATGTGTTGGATGTACGGCGTTATGCATGCGGGTTTGGATGCAGCTGTCTGTTTGTGCGATATGGTTTGAGCTGTGGTTTCTTGATAAAAAGTGGCATTTGGAATTTGCAGCTTTGACCCAAACCATATTGCATCTTAAGTACTGTCTAAATAACCAAACATTTATGCACATGTATCACTTCACATGGTGTATAAATATCTCAGAGGGCCCCCAACCAGCTTCATCTGTCATGTAGTGAGAGAATGCAGTGTTGCTGCACAATGACCTTGGTGTCCTTCGTGTTGCATAGTTATTCCTGGTGTCCTGGATTTGTTTTGGACTGTGTGCTGTGTAATTTTGATGTCTGGTCCAGTGTCCATTTTTGTGGATGCAATTCAGTGCGTGGGGGACAGAGCAGGAGAAAACAATTGCCATAACGTCCCTAAAGAGGCAGGAAACACAACGTCTAGGGCATTTCTGCTTTGGATCAGTTCCTTCTTTGTTGCTTCATTTTGGCTGTGTGATAATCACATCCAGACAATGAGTAATGCTCAGGTCTCTCTTTTTAACTAATCGCTGTCTAGCAGACTTTTACAACATGATAAATTGTGTTTGTATCATATCTATTATGCTAACAAGTCAAAGTCGTCATGAGTTTCTGTGTTGAACTGAAACTTTTAAATCACTTCCTCAAAGGTCTGTCACATCACATCAAAAAAACAAAAGGTGTTTTATGTTTTTATTTATGGCTTTATATCCTTAGTAAACCATCTTAAAACAAGTGCATCACAGCAGGCCCGACGAACCCAACTGTAGACTGTAAATAAAGATGGATGACATTACAGCTCCACAAAGATGAGGCCAAAACATCTAACAAACAAATCAAAAAATGTTCTTGTCTTAGTGGCCAGAGGCAAACTCAGTGTTTTCTCAACATATATTTTCACAACAAATCGTGTTGTATCCCTGTTGAGCAGATTCTACCATTGGAAATATAGAACATATTCAGAATAAGCACATTTGAATTCCGTTTGTTAAGGCCTGTTGTATAACACAGCACAGAGTCTAAGTGGATAACAGGGAGCGTTCCTTGTACCCTTGGACTTTGTACTCTTGGAAACTCTTCAGTGTAAATATCTTTTTACTCCATGCCAGCTTTACTCAGCGTAATGCATGCATCATATCGTTGCAACAAACAGTTTTCAAATGACCAGTTATAGACATGTATTCAGCATTTTTTTTAAACCATTACCTCACTGAGTGTGTGTGAAACTCACAGACAGACAGAGCATGTCCTGTTTTTTATGGTGTAGTTACCTTCCAGCAATGCTAGAGATGCCAATATACGTTTCTACAGTGGACAATTATGAAACATAATGTATAACATCACTGAGGTACTGAAAGGTAAGCTGCTCTTATGAAACCACAACTAACCTGAATTATTAGCTGTTGAAAACATCCCATAATATGAAATCTGGGAATTACATAAGTTCTACACTTGGCTAGAGACTAGGTTTGTTACTGACGGTATACTTATTGCTTACTTATTAGAGACTCGTCTTACTGAAAGGCCAGATTTAGATGTAGATTTATGAGGCTTCTCTTGGACTGTAGAAGCCAAGTTACAGAGCTGCTCAGTTTAAACCAACAGGACCATGAGATCCAGAGAACAGAGAGTTTTATGTTTTGTTATGTGAAGGAGGAAAGTCCCTTCAGAGACAAGACTTATTTTCTCACCATTAACCCCACCAGCTCTGTGTACTCATAAACTGTGAGAAGTGCTTCCATGATAACAAAGGTACAGCCATATGAAATGATCAAGTATTACAATCAGCAGGGCTGCACCTGTCCTGTCTCTTCTGATGACCTGCGTAGACTTTTTTTTTTCACTCTGCAGCAGCTTTACACCTGTTTTAGTAACCAGGAAAACTATAAAGGATGTGAAAGATCTGCTTTTTTATTGTTGTGGTAGAAACAAAATCATTTTTAAGGAGCAAAATGTATTTTTCACTTTGCAGCAGTGTTTATGTAATGAAGCTAGAAGCA
Organism: Ambassis agassizii; assembly: GCA_036025115.1. NCBI lineage: Eukaryota > Metazoa > Chordata > Actinopteri > Ambassidae > Ambassis > Ambassis agassizii. Next base: position 4,664 of record JAVQJX010085177.1, read on the forward strand.
GTGTAAATTGTTGACAAAGAATAAACAAAAGATGCAGATTAAACCTTCATCAAGAAATATTTCAAACAACTATTTAGGGGTATTTGTCTTATACGTTGCCTCTTGGTGTGCTGTCTGTGCCTTCAGCTCTTTATGTAACACTGTCTCATTTGTCATCTGTTTCAGTTGTAGGCGTAAAACTCAAGAGAGCGGACGACACATACTGTATATTTCCATCTGGTCTCTGAGAAACATTCACCTGCCAGGCTTTCCCAATTCCGCCGGATGTATCCGCTTGGCAGTACAACACCACTAATTATACTGATCCCAGTCTGGGCCTTGAAATTCCCTTCTTGCTGAAGAGAATATTTTTGGGACGAGCCCAAACTTTTTCACTCTTGATGTCTGCAGCCCATCTGTTGTTCTTTTATAGAGCTTTTACAGCCTTTATAGCTAAATACTCTCCCTTTTATCCCATATTTATAGAGCCTGTCCTCAACTTGAATATCAAGTTAATTTTTAATTAGACGCCCTACTTTCTAATTGTGTTTGATTGCTGCCTCTGATTCCTGAATTCCTCACTGAGTATTTTCATGTTAGTTTATCTTCTGCAGATGGTGTTTTTCACTTTATTTTTCCATCCAGAATGAATCATATGAGAAACCACCACTAACTACTGTGCCTTGACTGCCTCAACCTGCCATCTTCCCAGTCTGCTCTCTGTCAGTCTCTCTGAGGTCGGTGTGTTGTGGTGCTGACAATAACATTAGTGAAAAGGCTAACAAACTCCGCCAAATCTCTGCGACTTGTGGCCAGTGACCTGTGGTGAGCCAAGCAGACCGCAGACGGCCTCACACTCATGTAAAGAGAAAAAACATAACATATGCGGATGCAGAAGTGAGGACACATGATATACAGTACACACATGCAAATATGACCTTTGCATAGATTCCTTTGCACAGGAAAAAAAGAAGGGCAGGGACAGAGTCTGATCCAGAGGTGTTCTATTTGAAAGAAAAACACATCAGATGGTTCTTTTTCATTTTTTTTTATTAAGGTATAATAATTAATTTACATTTGTTTTATGTGTCCTACAACTCTGTTTTGGGCTCGGCTCCGGCCTGTTTCACCTCCTGAAGAAAGTTAAAGTGCAAATGCAGGGAAATAAGTTCAGTGTTAATAATGATTAACTCATGGTGAGTTAACGAATGAACTAATGAATTATACATCATGAAAACCTATGGATCACTAAGAACTAATGATTTATTCAAAGTGGTTATAACTTCATCCTTACTTGATCAGTAGTTGAGGGATATTAATTGATAGTTCACAGTCACACATTGATATGCCACCAAATAGGCCTCATTCCACAGGGTCATGTTTCAGGGTCATGTTTTTCAAGTAAAGGAAGTTATATAAAAGCAGTTAAAACAACGTTTTATTTGTGGACTGTTGCACTTGATTTATCATATCTGCACCTTTTCATTTTATTAGACTGCTTCTTTAGATTGAATCATTCAACAATAATATTTGGGCGAAGTAATGACTAAGTAATTAATCATTTGAATTCATCAATAGTTCAAAGTAACCCAAAGGAATCATACATTGACACGAGTTGATTAAGTCCATTACTTGTACCATTATTATAAAGGAAGACGTCACATTCAAAGCATTTACTTTTTATGAGCAGCTCCTGCTGAGAGAGTGAAAACGATCTTTGGAGCCTCAACTTCCACCAGTTTATTGAATAGATTGTGATGCTGGTTATCTCTGTGAATGCAGGGAGCCGATGAGTGCAGGTGGAAGCTGCTGTGAGTGAGCTTGAAGAAGGTTTTTTGTAATCAAGCTTTGTGAGTCCACTGTGTAGTCACTATAACTCTGGTCTTTTCTGTCTGGCTGAAGGGCCTCAGACTCTGTGGTGTGACAGCAAATTGGTGCACAGAGTGAGGTTTCCTGTCTTTTGTGTGGCACATACTTTACAGTGACAGAAAGAGGTGCTTGTAGTATTGTTGCACATTTTTTGATGTGGCCCTCGTTTTCCTTTCCTTCACTCTCAGCAGACACTTCCTGTGATGTTTTTATATTGTTGCTTGTTTTTCACTGTAACTTCACTTGTCTCCACAGAGCTGAAGTTTATTGATACTGTCACTCTTTACCAAAGCTTTTCTTTGTGTGAATATACAGTAAAAGACAGAACCTCTCTACATTACTACATGTTATAAATGATGTATTTACTGTCTATATCTGCTCACCTTCAGTTCGCCTCGTAGAAATGACTGACAGAAATCCCTCACTCGCTCCGTAGAAATCTCTCCTTCAGGTAGGAGCCACTTCATGTCAGATTGGCCATCATAGATGCCAACGCGTGGGAGGTCCTGTGACTTCAGACCAAAGTAGTTGAGTGACCGAAAGTTGGACTTCACGGCTCCGTTGATCAGCACGAACAAGAACTGGAACAGAGACACAGTTATTTCAATTTTATGATGGAGGCTAATTACAGATCGGATCACGTAATCTGATTTGTGGCACATTATGAAATGTTCCTGCTTTTATTTTAAGTTACCAGAGACATCCACAGTGTGTGATCAAATAAGTTGGAGGTGAATTTCTGAGAATTCTCACTTTTCCTGTAAACTCAGGGGCCAGAGCTCCCAGTCGCTGCTTCAGCTCGGTATATTCTTTTGTGCCCCTATTGACAAAAAGCAGGAGGTGTGTCTTCACCTCTGAATTGAACAGACCCACTGCTGTCTGAAAAATAGAGAGAGATAAAAAAAAAGGACTGGTTACGGTGAAAAAAGCTCTATTCTCACTGGTTAATGATCTTCTTTTTCAGATCTCACTCCTGACACATTCTAACAGTGAGACAGTGTGTTTTTTGTTTCGTTTGTCAGGTCTGTGCTCATCTCATTTCTTTTATCTCTGTCTCTTAAAAAATGCACCTGACTTACCACTTGGTTGTACTCTGTGATGTATCGAACCTCGTTGATAGTGATGAAGTTCACAAGTCCATCAGCTTCAAATTTCTTGGCCTCAGCCACAACAAGGTTCTCCTGGTGGTTATCTGCCTGAATTGTACAAAACGCACCATCAAGGATATGATAGTGGATATGATATTTGTAAAGAAAAATATATAAAATCATGTGGTGTGGATTACTTTTCTGAAGAGAGTGATGGTGTCTGATGAGAGGCTGTAGTCAGCCCACACCTCCTTCACAGTGCAAAGGGCCACACGGACAGAGTCCACTCGCTTTGCAGCCTCTAGGAGTTCCTTATAGCCGTGACTCTCCTCTCCCTGAAACACAGAGGACACAGCTTAGTAGTTTTGGTGTTTTCTTTGTTTTTGTTATTCAGTTACCTTACACTCTCCAATTAACGTTGCTTCTTGGAGAAAGTAGGATTAATCTGTAATAAATGTGGAAGGTGTGGGTTGTATGGAAAAACACAAAGAAAAAAATAAATAAAAAAGAAAGGCGAGGCTGACTCATAGGAAGGTGAATCATGTCTATTTCAGAGATACTCTTGCATGAGCTCTGCCAATCCGTTTTCTCATTTTGCAGCCTGTAATATGTGTTCATTCTCAGTGAGTCACAGCACCAACATTTTGGTCTGCTTTTGCCTTCAGCATCACGGTCCAGCTATGTGCTATCCTTATGTGCTCTCTCTCCATTCCACTCTCCTCTTATGAACCTTCTCTACGATTGCACTTGTTTACGAGAGGGTCAATGGAGCCAATCCCACAAGTCTTTAGATACGTATGTATTTCCTGTCGAGCCTGGCATCTTCCCTCGCACACAGAGTCTAGCCAAAGGGCTCGCCTCCGTGGGACAGCCAGCCACCCTCCCCTTGCCCTCAACATCACCAAGCGCTGCCAAGGTGTGGCCACAGGAAACATATCCTTCTTCTATTCGTGACAGCAGCAGCATCACCGGGATCAGGGTTCAATAACATGCAGTTTTGTTTTTGGATTTTTTGGTGTGTTCAGAGGGTTTTTTTTTTCACAATCTTAATTTTAGCTAATTTGTCTGATTACGTGAGGTTTGCAGCCTGCGTGTCAGATAGTAAACTGAAACATAAAAAAAGACGAGGAAAAGCTTATTTGGAGCCACACTTCAGACGTGCAATTTTCTCGTCTGACCTCCAGGAATCCAATGACCACCACTTCAGCAGAGTCAATGAAGGCCTCAGCAGCTTTGGTGTCATTCAGCCTCGGAATGGTGCCGTCTGAGGAAGGGGGACAGGACAGACATGTTTCAGCAGGGATTCTACAGCTTTTACATCAACATGCTCAAAAGACATTAGTTCTGCTACTCTAACATAAAAAAAACTACTGTTAGGTAAATATTTTTCTTGTATACCTCGACTTTGTTACCCCAGCAGTGGATGAAAAGTTTTGACATGTAAAACAATGTTTCACAGCTATTAACACAACTCTTGTTACAATCACAAATTATCTTTTGAATAACATGAATGTGTGGACAAAATCGGCATAGTAACCCATCGAGTAAAGCTGCCCAGAAATTCAACCATGTACCAAAGTAGAGGAAAAAATCCAATCAGACAGCCTAACGTTGTACATATAACATACGTTGTTATAACATTTTACCTTTTTTGGTGGCAGTGGCAGAAGACACGAGGAAAGCGAGGACCACAGTGAACAGCATCTTTCAGTTCACACAGAGCCCTCTGTAGCTGTTTGATGTCTTACAAAGAGTCTTGTCACCTCGACTGTCTCTCTGATCGCTGCCACATGGCAGCCGGCTGCTGAGGCCTCTGTGATTGGGAGCTTCATGGGAATCAGCCAGGTGCTGTTGATAAGTTTGGGTACAGGAACATTGGATGACGTGTCACAGTGTGTGTGTGTGTGTGTGTGTGTGTGTGTGTGTGTGTGTGTGTGTGTGTGTGTGTGTGTGTGTGTGTGTGTGTGTGTGTGTGTGTGTGTGTGTTATATATGATATCTGCTGATGCACTGTGTTAGATCTGAAGTTTTAGTATAATGCACAGGTGGGCCTGTATGTGTTTTATGAGTAGGAATGGAAGCTGCCTGTGTGATCTGCGAAAGATTAACTTGGCAAAGATTTCAAGATATGTCAATAATTTGTAAATGAAGCCTAATCTAAATGATGTTTCTCTAAAATATACATGTCATCATCATTTAATAATCCTCCCAAAAATCATCTGAAAAACATTTGACATGCCGTCATAAAACAAACAAGCAATAAATTGTGTAAATACATTCATTAAAAAGTAATAAATTAAATATTAACAAACAGAAATTACCAATGAACAGTCAAAAGAAAAAACTAAGTGATAGGAGCCCATAAAACTACTATAGGTCTTTTTCTTTCCTTCTCTATGTTAAAGATACAGCACAACAGTAATTATCAAACAAAAAAAAAAGAATGTTTTTTTTTTAAGGTTCGCACAATAAGATTGTCCCTCTAAAAAGAAATTCACTTACGCTTGTGTGTCTTCAAGCACACAACTATAGGCACAAAAATACAATCGACTCCTGAGGACAAGACCCAGTAAACTTTCTCTTTAGCATCAATAAAAGCCAAATGTTGAGAAAACGCTCAGTGTGGTCAAAGTTCCACAGCAGAAGCAGGACAATACTTACAGTGAGGAGCAGACTGTTAGTTACCCAAATGACTAAAATATAAACTAAATATACAGTACATTATACAACAAACTGCAACCACACAGATACCTGCACTGCAGGATGAGGACAAACTTTTGAGTTCATTATTACGGGACTCACTCACACAAACAAACAAACAAACAAACAAACAAACAAACGTTATCTGACATGATCTTGTTTACGTGTGATGTCTCACAGGGGGCTTAAGAGAATCAGGGAAACACTAATGCTCCAAATTAGGGCAACAAATACAGCCGAAGACGCATACACACACACACACACGCATACTCACTGCTGCCGTGACACTTAACATGAGTACACAACTTCTCAGTGAAAATAAAGCTTCTTATTAACACCTTTTCTGCCACACCACAGGTCACATATTACAGACAACTGTATGTCACCAACACAATATCATGTGACATGTTCACTGAATTTTTAGATGTTTGACATACAGTTAGAGTAAAATACAATTGTCAAGGCGAGAATAATGGTATTACAAAATATGCACTACACATGCGCACTGACTGTAGGAGACATAATGTACAATAGGATTCCATTCAGTTTTATTTTACTACATCTTTTACAATAACATTTGTCTCTATAAACACTGGAGAGTCTGACCCCGAGACCAGCAGTTAAAATAACAAAGAAACATTTTCGTTCAACAGGAAGAAACCCTGAGCAGGATGCGGCTCATGTTTCTCCCTCAGTCAGAAAGGTGTCTTGCTGTTTTTATTTCTTAATAAAGTGTAATTGCTTTGAGGACCGTTGAGCAGGCAGAGGAGTGCTACATAAATGCAGACCCTCTTAGGAACCTATTTCAGAGGCTGCTACGTTTTTCTAGCTAAAGGCAACAAACAACATTTTACTATCTTTATATTATAGCAGTGCTGACACATATGCTTTTCAGTAATGTCGGTGTTTATAACATTCCTAACAGAAAAGCCTGCCAGAGTAGGGCAGAAAAATGAAATTATAGGAAGCTGGAGGCGGCAGGCAGGACTGGAAATGAATGAAACATTTCTGACTCTGTCAGAGTCCACACTGGTGTTAAATGTTCAACAGGCTCAAAGAGGACACAGCCTAGGCTCAAATTACAGGGCCAGTTGCTCATATAGTTGGTGCTACAAATAAACAAAGCAAAAGTAATGATTAGTGTACACACAGAGCCAGGAATTACAACATCAGTCTGTTTTTCCTTTAGGGACACAAAAGAAATGGTGAAAATATTCTGCCTGTTATTGAACACATGTAGAGAATGAAGCCGCTCTCAGGACACCTGTCATACGCCTGGTGTCCTCCTATTGAAAAACAGGTCACATGATCATCAGATGACAGAAGCAGTCCTGCTGTACGGTATATCACAGCAGCTGCAGCTTTTGCTACACATAATAATAAAGGCAGCTGATTGCAGAAACAATGATGCAGGCTTGGATAGCAGCTACTGTGAGCTGTGAGCAGATCAATTCATCCAACAGTCACATTGTTAAACGTATGCCAGTTTAGCATTAATGATTTAAAAAAAAAAGCTGAAAGAGGTTTACCCTCAAACACAGAGAAGAAATAAGTGGCGTGATCAGTGATGTAATGCAGGTAACCTGAGGATGATGGATTTAGACTGTGGCCAGATTAAAGCTGCCTCTTTTTCTCATTTCATGAGTTACACAACCTTTAACAGCAGTGTTAAGGGCTTTGACACAGAGTGTACGTGATGGTGTCGCTAATCCTCAGATGCTTAGATTCTTCTGAAACTGTCAGTGGCTCACTTATGCAATTTAGACATGGACATCCACACATGGAAAACATTTAAAAGTATAAAACACTAACATATATGTTATGTTATGTCAGATATCAGAAGCTGAAGTGATACTTTTGTTCAAATAAATGTTCAAATGAATGTTCAGAATGTCTCAGTGTGTGTTCAGTCTGGTCAGTGTGGCTGTCAGCTGTTTGCTGTATTTCACTTGTAAACAGCTCACAGACTGTCTGATGGTTATGTCAGGGGTCCATAGAGGATGGGAAAGTCCTCTGACCCTTTATGATCGGACACAGTATAAGCCTCTGTCGGTGCAGGAGACATATGCAGAAGCTGCAAAAAGAGGTGGAGAAAACTCCTCGCTTCAACCTTCTGAATGAAAATGCCCTGGATGTCTGACAATCTTCATCGACACAAAAAGAATTAAAGGCTGGAATAATCACCATGAAATTTGTTTTAATTGCTAAAAACAAACAAACACACACACACACACACACACACACACACACACACACACACACACACACACACTATCCAAT
>JAVQJX010085276.1:0-11813 GCA_036025115.1 Ambassis agassizii
ACTGCTAAAAATTAATGAGGCTTCCAGTGATGTGATTATCGCTCCACAAGATCACCAATATATAAAAATAATTGACAAATTAAATTAGTGCAAAATTCTTGGAAACTTTTGTTTAGAAAACATATTTTGGCATTGTAAAGTTTCCACACATACTTGAAGTCGGGTAAGCTTTATTAAATTTGTAGACACATTTTTTTTTCTAACAACCGGTTACTTATAAAGCAACTGGACAACATGTCAATACGGGCACATAAAAGGCACAGCACTGACCATGAAGCATACAGATTTAACAATGCTATTGTTATGTTCTTTTTATGTTACAGTTTCCATTATTTATAATTCTGTCAGTAACTCAAATTCAAGAAGTTGAATAAATTCAAAAATTAATATAAAAAATAAGTAACATTTCATGACATACAAGCATTAAATAGAACAGTTCCTGTGGATTACAGTAAAATTAGACAGTATATGTGACATGAAAGTCAACAATAGTCTCACAAAAAAAACTGCAGCAATCAAAAAGGAAAAAAAGATTATCTTTCTAAACAAGCACACAATTATTCACTCTATCATTAGTTTGTGCGTGCAATGTGCATGAATGTTTGTAGTCTTGATGTAACTTTCAGTGCAGCATTGAGTCTGGCTGCAATGTAAAGGAACTGTAAGCACTGAAGTGCCTCAAAAGCAGCATGTACTGTGCTGGGTAAGAGCAGAAGGGACAGCTGTGGTTTTGTAGTGAGGCGAGCTGCCCATTGCTCACTGCAGGGTAACTGTGAAACAGTCGGGCTCTAAAAAAGGACCTTTTCCCTGCTCCCTGCTGGGCCCCCCCACCCCCTTCTGTCCAAATCTGTTCTATTGTTAACTGTCTTTGTGCAGTAACTAAGTGCTCCTCACTTATGGGTGTAACACCCCCCCCCCCCCCTTTTTTTTTTTCTTGCTTGCTCCCCCAGCAATGTGTTGTCGAGATGGTCATCAAAACACTTGCAAGTCTTAACAAGCATATGTCACAAACCAAGCTGTATTTTTAACAAGACAACAACATTGTTTTTTTAATGTGGTGCTCACTCCAGTTCACAAGGATGGAGGTCACTGATTATCATGGAAGCATACTATGTAAACTTTGAACACATTTTCATATATTAGTAGTCACTAGATATTTCTATTTGACTTATTAATTGCACTTTAATACAAAATACACAGAATTCTCTAAATTAGCATAGAAGTAAGAACATTTACAAAATGTTAGAATTGATGTCAGTTATCTGAACTCTCAGTAAGAATCATTGCCAACGATTCAGTAACCTGGCGGATGCCAAAGACGGTCACGTTGGCTCCTCCAGCCTTAGTTTCCAGATCGGGCCCTGGTTAGGAGCACAGCTGGCGGAACTAGGCTCCTTTGGCTATGGTTGTGGCCTACTCTGTGAATTACCCAACAAGGCAGGGGGGAAGTAGGGGAGGAGATGTCAAGCTCCCGCTTAGGAGGAGGCTGACGTCTCCATAGTGGACAGGATACGCACCACCTCAGCTCTCTGCGTGGGTGAGATGTGCTGGGTCATGTGCACAATGGAATCCATGGCAACCTCTGGGTTGGCTTGAACAAGGCTGGAAATAGAAGGGGTAACAAAAGAAAAAAGATGTTTTAAAGAAGAGAACTAAGTTAACTATTGTACACGAGTTAGGATTGCTTTGCTTTTGCATTATTACCTGCGAATCTGCTTGAGGATGTGATCTCTGCGGATGTACTTGATGTTCTCATCAATGACGGACCGTGCGCCCTCTTCTTCGGCGAGCTGCCTCTCTAGCCATGCCACTACCTCTTCATTGTTGTCCCATAGATAGGCCTGGAGAAAACAGAGGCAACAGATGAATCATTGTGAACAGAGTTTAAAAAAACTGTGTATATGCATGAAGTAAATCAGTGAAATCAGTGAAATTCTGCTTTTGGCATATAGAATAAAACAATCCCACGAGACTTCATATCAAATACAAGATAAACAAAATAAAACCCCATGAATCGACAAATAAATATCAACAACTATAAAAGAGATGGCCAGGCACAAAGCAGGGTGCTAATGTCTTGTTGACTGGTCCTGATAGGAAAATTAGTATTCATGAGTGCTGGCATTTCTGATCCCAAACAAAGCCAAGCTGGAGGGCTTAGTAAAGATTTGGGGCTAGAGGGGTTTAATGGGCTCTTGCCTTCTTTATGAACAGTCCTGCTTGAGGTCCGCAAGAACATTTAATGCCCTTATTAATCATTTTTAATCTGTTTGCTTTTAATTAAGAAACAGCGTGTTGCTCTCCTATCTGCACGTGCCAGGTCTGTGATTAATTGTGGCTTAAGACAGCCAGTCCTGATTGGGGTAATGTATTAGCTAACAAGAGGGCCACTTCTTAAGAGATCTCAAACACTGAGCCAGGCTCCTGTCACCCCTGCGGCTGGTCCTCTGAGCCTTGAGACTGGGACAGGAAGGACTTCAGATATACTTATGTATCTCTGAAGGATGTTTATTAAGTCAATGTGTATTTAATCATGATGACTTAACAGGAATGTTTACTCCTTTTTTTTATCTGGTGCACCTTATGGACAAGCAATAGGTGTTTGAAAATGAAAGAAAAAAAAAGCAGTTAACAGGATGTCATTGCATTTACACACTTCCTGTAAAAATAAAGATCTGGTAGTATATGCTATATAGTACATATTTACTATCACAAAGGGTTTTTATAAGAGTTGGTGGATATTGAGAAATTACACAGCCAATGGTTGCCCTAGATTTTACCTTAACAGCTCCCTCAGCCTCCACGAACCAGCGGCGCAGCATTGCCTGGATCTGACCGTCTGTCAGCTCGCTGTTGGCTGCTTGGATCTTCCTCTTCACCGTGTCCTCCAATAGCAGACGACGCAGGCGCCAGTAGAAGAACTGACGGGACGTCTGCCATTCAAGGATATCCTAAGAAATGGTAAATGATTAAAATATATAATAATAAATCGAATGAATTAAAAAATAAAAATAATGATAAACCCCAGGTTATTTTAACCTTTTGTTTTCTGATCTTGGTCATTCAGTAAATAGTAACTCCAAAGATGTGTAGATCAATACAATGCTTAAATCTTAAGTAAATTGCTGATTTATTTAAAAGATTAATGCAATTATGCAAATCAATAGAATAAGGATGAATGATATTATTTCAGAAATCTGACATCTCTGTTCACATTGTTAGAAGTGAGTAGAGCAATCCTCTCTACACTGAGTGGTAAAAAAATAAAAGCTCCCCGACTGTCATCCATCTGTGAAACATCCCTCTAGTCATGTGAGCAAAGTGTGTGTGTGTGTGTTTGTATGTGAAAGATTGTGAAGGCACAGAATGAGACGGGCCTGCCTGAGGCTGCTCTGCAGTTGCTAAGGTGATTGACCAGGGTCATCAGAAGATAATTATGAGGACAAGTCTCACAGCCTTGGTGAGACCAAACATTATTCACTAGGCAGGTGTAGCAGTTAGACTGATACCATCCCTGTGGGCTTTTCACGTTATTCACATGCTGCATGTTAATACTGTAGCAATCGAGGGATATAAGTTAAATCTCACCGTGATAACACCCTTTTCTTGCATGCGACCTGGGGTGTCATGGAGGTCTGCAAACTGCACGGCCACCTGATGGTAGATGGGCAACAGAAACTCCTCACGCTCCTTGAGCTTTGTTTCCAGTTCTTTTCGATCAGGAGTGCTAAGTTCCGGGGTTCCTGTTGGAATTTCAAAATAAAACCATAAAACACAGGTGCCACAAAGATTATGGTAACAAGCAGAGTATGGATGGATATATTAGTGTATTTAAAGCTATCCAAAAGTCAAAAATTCTATCCTCACAAGGAACCAATATTGTCAATATTCAGGTGATATAGAATTAACTCCTGCCAATAGCATTTTATTTTTGACCACCCCTCGTCTGCTGTCAAAGACTGATTTCTGTCAATTCCAATCTGTAAGCCCTCAAACCGTACTCCATTCTATTGGTTTGCCTAAAGCGTCAAGCCATTGCAGCATTGGACCAAAGAAGAATCAATAGTCTGCACAGGAGAAACAGGAGACTTAGAGATTGATCTGAGGAGGCTGTGATTGACACGTATCCCGAGGGAGCACAGAGAAGATGACACAATCAACACCAAATAAAGAATGACAGTGAAAACAACCACACACTAAAATACTAAATACTAAAAATACTAATACTAAAATACTGCCTCTTGCTATATAATGAGGACATAGCTGAGTGGGGCGAAGACACCAGTAAACAGCTATAATATTAACTGAAGTGCACAACTCACCCAGTCTTTCAGCTAGGCCCATGTAAACCGGATCTACTCTTCTCATGGTCTTCACCAGGTCCTTCTTCCTAAATTTGATCTCCACTGTTCCTTCGGGCTCTAACACTCCACCTCTGAAGACAGGAATGATTAATTATTATAATTCCTAGGAACATAATCCTATTCTTCTTAGTTTTCTGTAAAACTCACCGGCTGTCCTTATCGGCGTACATCTCCATGTGACGGGGGTTGATGGTGGGATCTATGACCACCCATGAGCCTCCTCTCAGCTCAGCCTGAGGAGGGATATAGACCAGAACTGGCTGCTTGTACTCCCTGAGCCCGTCCACAATGAAGGCCCCAAACTTCAGCACCTGGTCGTACATATCTAAAAAGGGATAATTTCATATGATATTAAAAAAATGTATTCAATCTCAGCTTGGTTAATTATAGTGACAGCACAAGTACCTTTCATTCCTCCAGAAAAGCCCCTCCAGTTGGCAAACACTATGAGAGGTAAGCCCTCCCTATTCAGGTCCTTAATAGCCTGGGCAGTTTTGAAAGCTGAATCTGGGAACCATACCTGTCCTGCCTGCTGAATGATCTAAAAAAGAAATTAAAAAAAAAAATCAAAATCAGTGCATGCAGTAGTCGGTTGCAAATACTTGACAATTAAGCAAAGCTTACCTTTGCCTCAGAGTCTAAGTTGGCTGGATCGGCTGGGATTGACAGCTCCACTGATCTTGTTTCCACAGCAACCACTCCTGTAGGTATCCCACCCAGTCTGTAAAAAGAGTACATTTAGTGTTACAATGCTACTCTAAAACAAAATAAAATAAACTAAGATGAATATTGTATTTCACCCAGTGTAATGGTTTGTTTACCTGGCTCTGCCTACCACCACACTCTGGGCCCATGGCTGCATGATCTCCATGAAAGAGCCATGGTCAAAGAAACCACTCTGCCAGGAGCCCTTTGGAGCTGTACACAGAAAGAAGGTAGAAAAAGGCAAGTAAATACATATAGAGAAGTAAATAAATATTGCAATTTGAAAAGGCAACCTGTCCAAATTGTTATAAAATATTCTACATTCCAACGCCATTTTGGAAATCACTCTTTCCTCTGTAGCTCTGAGGTTTTAGATTTTTTTTCTTCAGAATCTTGGCAGTAAACATGATGGATGAGTGTATAAGCAGGCTTGCTCAGCTGCTTTTCTCTGTGCACACCCTGAGAAACATGACCAGCCTGGGAGGTTACCATTCAATTAAGCCTCACCACTCATCACTACCAGAGATGTTGACTGCCTTCCTACACTTTCGCCCCCTCCCACACCCACCCCTCAATATCTTTGCAATCCCAAGCTGTAATTACACTGGTGTGGAATGTGCTCAGTCCTGACCTGCAGTGTAAAACACAAGGCATCAATTTTGGTGCTGATCTTGCCTTTAGCAGCAAGATGTTAAGCTTCACCGTTTCTCACTTAGTTTCATAATAGCCTTTCTGGTGTAATAAATTATTCCAACCTTTAACTCCTGGCATATCAGGCTGAAATAATATATCTTTATAGTTATTCTAAATAACATAAAACTGGGCATGACTTTTAGGTAAGTGCTGATTAAGCACAACTAAGGATTAGTAATGGAAAAGTCAAAAGTATACAAGTTATCTTGTTCATCGCAGTAAATACTATATGAAACAACCACTTTTTAGCACAACACAAAAGTGGAAAGATAATAATGGCTTAGGTGTAAGGATGTCTCTAAAAGTGGATTGTTTTTGTTTGGTAAAGTATTTATTATTGCAATGAGTTGTATTTTGACAATCCACACTATTATGTGATGTTATCACAGTATGTTAAGATGTTTCCAGTTTTGTCTCTGGGCCCTTGTACCCCTTGTATGCACTCACTCTGACTGGGACGTCCTGCCAACATCCAGCGAGGGTCATAGGGAGCCTTGGTAGGCACAAAATCTACTGGCCGATCAATGGGGTCCTTGGCTTGGAGGATGGGCACTGGACTAGCTTTACACTGAAGAAAAGAGAATGGCATTATTGGACAAAAGGCACACATTATTCTAAAAAATCTGGATGGCTTGAGGATCACAGATGTTGCAGTATTCATTCAAAACAGCAGGATGTTACCTTGGGCATGCAAGACAACCACTGCAATAGAGTGAAGACTCCCTCAAAGTCATCGCAAACAGTGTTGTGGGTCACGCCATTGTTGTGCATGATCTGAATTCCACCCAGTTGGTTGTTTGATGTGTAAACCTCACGTCCCAGCACCTAGCACAAGAAATGTGTGGATTCACTTTAACAGGACACTTGAGGACTGGATCAGCTGTTCTCACATAGGGCTGCTAGGTAACAGCAGTTTATACAGGTGATCACCAGACAGGAACTTCTGTATTACTGTATACACCTGCTCCTGTTCCTGAGGTACTTTCCAACAGACGACATGAACGCTGCAATAACCAAAACACTCATTTTAATTTTAAACTGGCTTGCATCCATTTGTGATGCCCTGTATTCTGAATCATCCATCCATTTATGACTACACGGGTGGATGACTATTATATAAGAGTAAGATGGAAGCCACCAAAATTCATTTATCTCCTCTTTGCTCATGCCAACCTAAAGCCATAAAATCTCCCTCCCAGCCCACCCTATTTTCATAACCAACTGGGAACAGGTGGCAGGGCCCTGACATGGTTCCATAAAAATCAGAGAGGAGCTCAATCCTTACCCTCAGCTCTCACCTTTTCAGCCATCATTTACTTTCTTTATTACCATTAATGGTTATGTATCTGGCTACAAATCTAGGGCACTCTCCTAAAGCTGTCAGGAAAGCCGGCAGCCCCAAGAAACATTGCAGTCACCTTGACATACACAAAACCCTGTGCCTCCGGCCATCACCAGCTTCATTAAGATTCCACAGCAGAGAGAAGAGGAGGAGATATAGGAGGAGGAACAGAGGGAGATGACTGGGAGGAAGAAAACGAGAGGCCAGCCAGTAGTAACGGCTCACTGGGGTATTTGTGCTAGTAGTTACTATCCAGTCCCCATGAAAATATAGTGCTTTCTAGCAGCTAATGAAATGATGATCTCTGGGTGGCAGCCTCCTGCTCTCCATTAAGTTTCAGTTAATAACCAAGAAACCACATGATAAATGAGCAGTGAAATACTATCCACTTATTTCCAGTTCTCATCAAAACTCAGCATTTCAGCACTTTAAAATTTTGCATTTTAAATAAACACAATTGTAAACAAATTAGATATCGCAAAACATCACACCCACATTGTGAACATCTGTAAGTAATCATTACTGTGATTTTTCTCCAGTTAAACAGCCGGGCCATCTAAAAACAATTGAGCTTCCAGCAAATAGGTATGCCATCATTGGGCCATTTGCATGGTTTGTCATGTTGCGATCTGTCATCTAATTTGAAATGGAGTCATTCTAAAGCACTGACAAGGACAGAGAATGGAAAGCAAGACAAGACGAGTCAGTGAAGCGTGCAGGCACGCACACACACCAATCAACTGTACGCGGAAAAACAATCTGCATCAGCAAAACTTTTCATTTTGATTAAAAACAAATGATATGGGTGTCCTGCACTGCAGCCTCAGGCATGTCACTCTATTTCTATGCAAATACAACTTCATGGTTCGCTTTCAATTATTCCACTTTGAGTGGCAGGCAGGCCTGTGGCTGGGATAGCAAAGGGAATCCTAGTAGAACAGAGGAACACAGAAGGAACGAGCCTCAAAATTGCCTGATCAGCGAATTGGAACAAGCTTCAAAATCACACTTTTCTCATTTTGTTTCATTGATGTACATGCACATCATTTGCCTCTCATTGTTCAGAATTTGCCGTTTTGTATTTATGCACAGTAGAAAAAGCACTTGTAAATACAGTATTATGCTTGATAGACCTTCCATATTACCTATTACAGTTCTATTCTACTTTAGAGTTTATTCTGACTAAACACCATTATGTTTTTACTTTTAGCAATAAAAAACTAATTCTCCATACCTTGTTGAGGGCTCCAGCTCCGGTAAGGATGATGTGAGAGTTATCCACTTGAATGGTTCTCTGTCCAAGCCTCACCAGATAAGCCCCAATACCTATGGCTCGACATGTGACCTATAGGAAATCATTTCAAGGCTTCACATATGTGCAAGAAAACTGCATCCTGGCTTATCAGCTCTTGCCTTTGTTATTGAAATAGCATATACACAGACACATGTAGATCAAGGCCAAGGAGCAGACTTGATGAATGAATGTATTTTTGCACACAAGTGCCCACTTCAGTCATACCAGATTCATGGTGATGATCTCCTCATAGGCCAGAGAGGATTCCCCAGCAATCATTCCAGACCCTTTCAGATTCTCCACACCCAGCCCTTCATCTTTTCCTATAATGTCAGTGATCTTGTACCTGCATGACAACACCCAAAGCCAGATGTGACCCACCATACTTGTCACCTCTGTTTGTAGCTCAATTGTAGGTTACAACAAAAGGATGCATGCTTGACTAACACAACTGATTCCCTCATATAAAAAATTAAGAGCTACCACGTTGAAAAGAAATGTACCTGGATTCTCCTTCATCCTCTATGTGTTCACAATGCACAGAGTTTAGGGCTGAAACCTTCTTGTAATCCTGAGGTGTGAGGTATAGGTACTTGAAACCCTGCAGGGAAAATAACAAAGACAATTTAAACACTAAGGACAACAATAGAAGAGAAAGCACTCAAAAATAGGGCACCACACTGTGGTATAATATGTGCCTACGAATATACATCAACTAGGTAATTAATATTAAACAAATCTATTCATGTAAAAAAAGGTTTCAAAATAATTGTTTAAACTTTGTCTAAGACTCAGCTAACCCACCTTGTAGGGGTCAGCTGGATCTTGCCATGCCACATGAAACATGTGTCTGATTTCCTCTGCCAGGCCAATGCGGGCACCACTGTTTGCTGCAATGTAGATTCGAGGGATTCCACTCTCTCGTGCCATCTCTGAAGCCCGCAGGAACAACACGTCTTCCTGGGGTCCGAAAGAACCAATCTTGTGTGTGATGTCATTGCTTATGACAATGATCTCACGTCCTGCGGGATACTCTGGAGTTCGTAGGGTCATCCTCCATGCCACCATTCCAATCTGGAAAGACAAAATAAAGGCACTTTAACAAAATAATAAATTATAATAAGTGCTATTTTAATGTTTTATTTCTGGGGATTTGAATTTGCTTTAATTCTTTTAAAATAGTAAAGTGTCCCAGTTCTTGCTTCCACATTTTATCTGGAATATGTAATATATGTACATAAAGGAATGAACCACATACAGTGGGTATTTTTTGAGACATACTGTCAGTGATGTATTAAGCCTTGCCATTTAACCATATCCAACAAGCACTAAAAACATAGCCAAAGAAACACAGAGACACCTACAGAGGAAAAGGGAAATTACAAAGGCTGAAACAGAATGAGGATGTATAAAGAAAAATGTCATCCCTTCATGTATGAAGCGTAAAAACACTGACCTCGTTGCCTCCTGGCAGTCGGTTCATCTGCACCAGCTGACCTTGTGCATCAAGAACCAGCTCAGTGAAAGTGAGCAGCTCAGAGGGAAGAGGACATTTAGGCAAGACGGCATATGCTTGAGTAGAATGCCACAGCTTCTTCAGAGCCTGATGAATCAAAATAAAGAATAGAAATATTGATTATTCAGTGAAAACAAGCTGAAGTAAAATGAATTAAATGAAGTAAACTTTGTACAGTACCTGTCTGAACATTTCAGGGAAGTCATAGACATACGTGGTGCCTAGGGACTGTGCCTGGAAGCGCTTTGACTGCAACAGGTCCTTGGTGACATAGGGTGTATTGATGAGCATGCCATGCAAGGGGCCTTGCTTGTCTCCATAGGCTTGAAACATAATCTGGTAAAAAAAAAGGAGTGAAAACAGTCAATTCACAGTTATACCTCACCTCCTAAATGCCTCCAAAATGTTTGAATGTAATGTTATAATGATAATGTGCATCACTCTAATTCTCACATTCGCTATCCTGGAATAGTGCAATGAATAACACAAAATAAAGAGGATAAAAGGGTGAATTTTGTAGCATGGTTTATAGATTTTACTAAATCAGCTTTCACCACTTTTGACTGAAGGGGACTGATGATGAATGAATGGATGGAGGGACAAATGAATGAATGGTTCGATGGATGAAGTTTTACCTGATCTGCTGCCAGAAGAAACATTTTACCAAAAGAATTGTCCACCAGGCCAAGGGCAACATACCATACTGGATCTCTACTCCATAATCAATAAATCTTATATCTTTTAATGTCTAAACAATAGAAACAATAAGTGTATGAAATGGAAGATGTATGAGTGCCCCACCTGACGATCTTTGGGCCCCACCTGTCCCGTACGGGAGTCAGTGACCTCCTTGTACAGGCTGATGTCCAGGTAGTAACCTGATTCATTAGTGAGGAAGAGGCGGATGGGAATCTGCTTCCCTGTTGGAGTCAGGCGGATGTTAATTTTCAGCTCGGCCTGCAGGACGCGCAGCTTCCACAGACGGCTGCCATAACGCATCACCATGGAGCGCACAGACTCTTCAATCTAAAGTTTATAGAGAAAGATTAGAAAGATACAAAAACTCTGGTAATACTGTGCCTTGTGTAAAGTGTGTGTTTCACAAACCTTTGATGGGTCCATGATGACTGTAGGAACAAAATTGAGGAAGATGTGATTGCAGTCAGTTCGCACAGTTGTGTTGTTGAATGCCACTTCTAGTTCATCCATGGCTTCCAGCAGCAGACGCTCTGCTTCATTGTGAAGGTATTCAAAGGAGGCCTCCTAATGAAAGAAAAGAACAAAATAATTATCAATAGGGGCTGCTATGATGCATTTCTAATGAATTCATCAAAATCTCAATAAGAAACAAATAAACTAAAAAACAATTACATCAACAGGAATACAATGCAAAACTGCTATCATATTCATTTATTCTTTTTTGTATTCTCACCTTTGTGACCAGATCAGAGTGGCGGATAATGGCTCGAACAAAGAATCGGTAGTCTGTGACCTCTGTGCCCACTTCCACACGGGCTGCACCCAGGTACAGGTGCATCTTGTGATTGGCGCATGGGATAGCAGTTAGAGCGAAGTTGCGCATGCGGTTGAGCTCCAACTGGAATGCTAATGCCGGCTCCAGATGTCGATAGATCCTGTCCTCCTCAAACTATTAGGAAAGAGGCAGAACAAAATTACAGTTTCAATGCATAGTTTAAAATTAGTTTGTTTAGAGAATTTCCTGAAAGGTTTTACTGCTGACATCTCTTATATTAACACAAGTTCAAACTGGCAATTTCATGTATCCCGAGTTGGTGTAAGAAAAGGACACATGTGAGCCACACATTGTATTAAGTAAATGAAATCTTGGGTAATCTTAATCTAAGAGAGCTGCTAATGGGTGTCATTTCTCTTAAATGG
>JAVQJX010085288.1:0-11573 GCA_036025115.1 Ambassis agassizii
GGGAAATTCACTTGTTACAGCAGCACAAGCAGAAAAAGTGAGAAAAAAATATACAAAGAATAAATAGATAAAAACTAAAAATTAAACATACTACACTAAATATGAAACTGTAACAGTAAAAAAATATAAAGTGACGAATATGAAACTGCTGTTACTGATTTAGTTCTCAGAGCTGCTGTTACAGTCACACACGTCATATATATACATTTATATTTATATATATTTAACATATATATGTATATTTCACTGTGTCAGACTGCAGGCCACCAAACCACCATGTAGTGAACCAGAACCCAGACAACGCACGAGACACTGACTGAACTTCCCTTTTTTCACCACTAGATGTCGCCCTGCGGCTCTGCGTCAGTGAGGCCTCAGCAGCTGTGGACTCACCGTGATTTTGGTTCCACAGTCACTGAGCTCAAACTCAAAGTAAACAGAATCCTTCGTGGATTTTCTGGCGTGGCACGTTCCCACGGTGAGCAGCGCGCGAGCGTCCCAGGTGCCCAACACGCTCCTGTCCACTTGAACCTGCATCCGGTTCTCCTCACACCGAGTCCTCACGGGGCCGGCGGGCCGCACGCGCGGCAGCAGCACCTCCCGGAGGGCGTCCGGTACAGGCTCCAGTCCGGTGCCTCCACCCGGAGAGAGCAGCTCCTGCTTCACCAGCGGCCGCCTGGAGTCCACGAACACCGGCAGGCGCAGGAAGGCCGGCGGCGCCTCCGCCCGGTGAAGTCCCGCGTGAGCGGAGCAGAGCAGCACGAGCAGCAGCACGAGCAGCATGGCGGGAACACGTGATGCGCTTCAGAGAGGAGGCCCGTGCGGCACACCTGTGCTTAAAGCAGCTGATCCGACCAGCTGAGGGGGCGGGGCTACTCAGACCAAAACAAAGATGGCCGACATGAGGCGGCCCACACACATGAATAAAAATGATATAAATATACAACAAGATGAATGAAACATTTCATGAGAATAATAAATACAATACTTTGAATGAGGAGGTTTTATTAGAGAAATGTTAGCATGTTGTCACATGGATAACACGGCTGCTGTGTTACAGACAGGCTTCATTAACAGGGACAAACAGACGGAGCCGTGATGTCTTTATGATCAGACACAAACACAAGGCCTGAACACAAACCACCAAACCTCCGCTCAGCACACCCAGTACACAGCCAGCAGCGGCAGCACCGCTCCTGTCCAGGAGGGGGCAGCAGGCGTCGCAGCTCCGTTGCACAGGTGTGTGTTGCAGCACTCGTTGGTGAAGGTGAAGTTCAGTCCCATCGCGTATTTTTCCCCCGTAAGTCCACACAGAGCCGGCAGGACGCAGCTCTTCTCATACAGGACCACACGGAAGTCTCCTGAGGACAGAGAGAGACAGAGACACACACACACAGAGACACAGACAGAGACACACACACAGAGACAGCTGTGTGAGCGCGTTCTCCTCTCTTCTGATGGATTACATGAAGCCTCCACTGGGTGGCGCTCTCACCTTTCTGTCCCACGGCTCGGCTGGACAGACAGAGCTGTCCTGGAGGACACTTCAGCGGGAACCTGATGCAGTCCAGAGGTGAGATGGCAGGAAACACACAGGTGTAGCAGAAGAGCGGGGCTGCAGGACGACACGAGGAGTACTGATCACATATTGATCACATATTGATCACATATTGATCACACTGACTGGGAGTGTCTCTGCTGTCTCTGGTGCTCAGCCTGGCCCTGAGGCTGCATCATGTGTTCAGGTGATGAACGTTATGACGCCTGTTTAAACATCATGAGGTGTTCTCATGTCAGAAGGAGCATGCATGGTTCTCACACACACACACACACACACACACACACACACACACACACACAGTGAGTGGACTCACCCACAGCTGGAAGTAAACACAGGAGCAGCAGCGAGCGAAGCTTCAACATCATGAACGTTTCTTCTTCTTCTTCTTCTTGTGCAGACGAGCCGTGGCGTCCTCAGCTGCATCAGGCGTGTGTGCAGCAGAGATCTGAGCGCGCTCAGTTCAGACTCTCCACACCCAGAGCTTATGATTCAATTATGGTGGCAGCACCCGGGTGGAGGTCTGCATGTGGCAGCGCCGCTCTGCCCTCCTGCACAGAACCAGGCCGTTTGGACCGAGGAGGAGCACCGAGGGACGGTGACGGAGACGGTGATGGAGACGGTTTGTGTCCAAACCTGAGGCTGACAGCTGAGTGTCTGTGTGCTCATGTGTTAAAGAAGCAGCCTGCAGGCCGGTGAGGTGCAGCACGCAGGTTTATTAAATCTGAGAGCTAATGAGGGACGTTCAGTTCAGTCAAGTGACCTGCTGTCCCATGACTGAGGACAGAGACAGCTGCAGCCCACAGGTTCACACATGGAGACATGTAATCAGATTACTGCAAAACAGCAGACACTACTGCCCTGTGTGTGCCAGGCGCCCCCCTGTGGTCAACTCTGAGCAGTGCAGGCTGTCCAGTACACAACATGCCCTGTAAACTGTTTACACTTTAACACAACTCTACACACAGCAGCCAACACTCTGTAACACACAGACACACACAGTAAGACACACACAGTAACACAGAAACACAGTAACACACAGAAACACAGTAACACACAGTAACACAGAAACACAGTAACACACACAGTAACACACAGTAACACTCTGTAACGTGCCCTCTGACGTCTGACGTGACATTTGAACAAACAGCTGGAACCCAAACTGTCCATAAACGTTTGCAGCTTTTATCAAACTTTATTGATCCCTCCTGACGTCACATCATCATCATCATCTTCACACAGAGACGGCCTCGTCAGCACGCCCCCTGCTGGAGGAACGAGGGCACGGCCCGCCTGTCCACCTGCTGCCGCCTCATGCGGAAGACGGCCGAGTCCACCTGAGCAGCAGCCGTCTTGGCGCGCAGGTCGTCCAGCAGCTGCAGGTAGACGCGCTGCAGCTTGGCCAGCTCGTCCTCAGAGGACCGGAGACAGCGCCGCAGCACGCCGCTGCCCTGAGAGACGCACAGGAGACACAGTCAGACTCCACCTCATCATTCATCAGCAACAGTCCGTCCGCAGCGATCACCTGAATGAGCCGAGCCGCCTCAGGGAGCTGCGTCCCCGGGTGTCTCTGATACACCTGCACCAGAGGCCTGTCCAGCTTCTCCCTGGACAGGACGTCCCCGCTGGACTCTGGACCCTGTAAGAGGAGGAAGCTGAGAGCTCACACCAAAAGAATGTCTCAAACAACTCTGCAGTCCCTCCAGCGTCCACCAGAGGACAGGTTCAACACTCTACAGCCTGCACAAACAGCAGCTATGTCCACACTGTCCATCATTAAAGACACGTCCTGTCTCTGACCTGAGCGCGGCCGTGGCTGTGACGGATGCTGTTTATTTCCCTCTGCTTGCGGAACACGGCCTGCCGGGCGGCGGCGGACGTCACGGTCAGACGTTGCTGCAACAGACAGGAAGACGTTTTTATTCCTCTGAGGACAAAGACAGTAAAAACATGGCGTCACGGGGCTCACCTGCAGACACACCGTCTCTGCGATCTTCTTCACCAGGCCGTCGTTGACGGAGCGGTGCGCGGCTTTCTGCCTGCTGATGGCGCCGTCTAGCCTGCGTCTGATGTCCTCTCTCAGCAGCTGTGACTGTTTGAGCGTCAGAGAGGACGCGTCCAGCACCTGTTTACACTCTGGACACGGAGACGTCCACAGGTCAGGTCTTTACGCAGCCTGTGCTGATTGCTGATGATGGTGTACCTGGTGTGAAGGGGCTGAGCGGGTCCGTGCGGCTCGGCGTGGCGCCGCCGGGTCGTCCGGCTGACGCCGTGTGCGGCAGCAGCTCCAGGACGCGGGCCCGCTCCCCGGCACAGCGCAGCAGCCGCCTGCTGGTCTCACCCAGGACCTGGAGGACAGGAGGACACACAGCTGAAGACGGCTTCACTTCAGGTCACATGCAGCCTGCGCTGAGGGGAGGAGTCACCTGCAGCTGGGTCAGCGCGGCCCTCAGCGCCGCCTCCAGGTCCTGCTTCAGCTCAGACAGCTCCCTCCTCTCACACAGCAGCAGCTGATCCGCGCCGTCCTGCTCCTGCAGCACAGCAGACCTGTCAGAGACCGCATGTGTGTGTGTGTGTGTGTGACTGAACACACCTGCTCTCTCTCACACACACACACACACCGTCTCAGCCGCGTGCGGCCGCTGGCTCCTCCCCTCTGAGCTCCTCCTGTTGACGGTCAGGTTGGTCCTGAGGCTGCGCAGCGTCCTCTCCAGGTGAGCTCGCTCCCGCTCCAGCTTCACGCCCTCCTCCGTCACCGCCGCAGCCCGCCTCCGCAGCCCGCCCTCCACCTCCCGAACCCTGCGCATGTACTCACCGGCTGCGGTGATGCTGGCGGCGGCGCACTGCTCACGCAGGCTGGAGGGCGGGACGGGGACGAGAGACGTCCTGTGGGAGGACTGAGAGGAGAACTGCAACACAAACAGAGTGAAACGTTTCTGCTCTGTGTGTGTGTCAGTGTGTGTCAGTGTGTGTCAGTGTGTGTGTGTCTCTGTGTCTCTGTGTGTGTGTGTGTCTGTGAGTGTGAGTGTGTGTGTGTGTGTGTGTGTGTGTGTGTGTGTCTGTTTTGGTTTGGTTACATTTAGGGGAAGAAACACAGCACTGTTGTTTGGGCAATAACAATGCTCTGTTTTGTGTGACCCAGTCAGAGAAAGACAACACGCACAAAGTGCTCATTTAACACTCATTTATATTTTACAATTATTTAGCTGACTAAAATGTCATGGTAGTGGTTAACACATATGTCACCTGAGTTCACACAAAGAGGAACACGGACTTATCAGCCATTACTGATGTTCATAAACAGCTCCCTCCCACCCTTCCTCTTTTCTCAGTGACATGTTTTCTCCTGTCGAGATGCTGAGCCTCAGAATGATACAATCTAAAGGAGAACTGCTGATTCCACTCACTTCAAACAGGCACACACAAATTCATTTCTACTACAGTAAGCGTTTCAGACACACCGTTTTAGGAAACACATTCTCTGCTCTCTCTCAGTGATCCCTGCAGCACGATGGACTGAAAATCCCCTCGTTGAGCACGGCAGCCTTGTTGTGTTGCAGCTCAGCTCATTCGATGCACACCAACAATACCCACAGTGTTATCAGCCTCTCACATGCATGTCTATGCAAATCTATTCAAAACTGGGCAGCTTTATTTGCTCACTACCCTATGCTGGATCAGTTTATTACAAAACCTACATTCATTTTCTCCACGTGGCAGTCAGCGTTTCACTGATCACACACGCATCTCTTCCACATTTGGTTAATTTTTAACTAGTGAGTGGCTAATTGAAGATCGAAGAGGAAGAAGGAAAAAAAAGGAAGATGCTGCAGAGCCTCAGAGGGATTTATGGCAGAATAGATCAGAGAGAGTGCAGATAACAATGGAGATGGAGTAATAAATAAATCTCCTCTCTGAGAAGTAGCTGGAGGACTGACAGCAGCAGATTAGAGCATGTGCCTTTTAAACAAATTGGGTGCTCAAAGAGGCATATTGGCTATGTGCTTGAACATGTTTTATAGTTCTAGCAATAAACATGTCTGTCAGTTCCCAAATGACATCATGGTACAGCTCAAACAAGCTCACCATGCAAATGAGTTTTTTTGCAATTACCCTTTTATCTTATTGACCTCTAAACCGCCATCGTATCATGCTTCAACTCCGAGCTGAGTTTAGCACCATATTTAGGAAAAAAAAAACATTTTGGAGGACTCAATTAAAGTGAAGAGGTTGTATTTTGTTGATCCCTGCTGAAGTGTACAATATGGCTTTGGTGGGTTAAAATACAGAAACGCCTGATACAATGATCCTCCACATTAACACCAATTTTATGTGTCCCTAATTAAATGTTCATTATTTTAAACCAAAAAAAAAAAAACATTATTTTTATGGTCCATTACTGTAGGTCTTCCTCTGTGATCCATGCATCTGAGTGTGATCAATAAGTGACCCCTGCATGAGCAGACTGTACATCCTGCTCACTGTACCAGCAGCTTATCTACTTCTTGCCACTGACAGCTCCCTGATTTATTGAAGTCAACCATATCCAGCTTAAAATGCAGCAGCAACAAGACCCCATGTTAAAGGGCCATGACACAATTTTTGCACGGCTATTTAACTGCAAATAATAATAGACTTTTTCTTTAATCTAGTTTGATTTTTTAACACAGCCATGCATACATATTGAGACATTTTGTGTTTCGCATGATAAATACAGAAACTTGATGACACAGTACAATGTTATATTTTGACTGAGAACCTGAAGTGATGCTGAAAGGGGTTTTTTTCTTCAATTAAATTAACAAAAAAAAATCCACCAGTAGTGTTAAAGTGTCTTATCACGTGTAATAGAAATGTTTGAATGTGTTTGAACATTTGAACATTTACAGACAAATACTGTAGAACTTTAAAATGACAATCAGCTTTATGATCAGCACAGACATTTCCTAGACGATTAAGTGAAACTCATTGATTCAGCAGCCTGTTAAATGGCTGCTTCCCATTCAGGTTGCTCCCCCCCTCACGCTCTCCCTCTCTTCTGATTATTCTCCATTTTCCTTCACTTGATTGTCTTGAGAGGAAACTCAACTTGTGCGGTATCTCGTTCAGACGTCCCTGGTCAGACGTCCCAAGGTCCTGAAATCTGCTTTCCCAAGCATGCGTCATGTGACTTCACCCAGCACTGCCTAGCTCAGCACCAAGCCTTCTGGTTTCTGGAGATTTCATGTGAGAAAAAGGACAAACCTCGAACCCCCCTCTTTTCCCCCTCTCATCTTGCGTCTATGTTTTTTCGGCCATTCTTTTTTTTTTCGGAAAATGTGGACCTTTAAAGCAATGACAAAATATTTCAGGATGCTGGACTTATGTTCCTCGTTTTGTTCCTTCGTTTTTACTTAAATGCCAACACGGTGAATGCGTCGGACAGAGTGGACAAGCCTGCTGCTAGAGGTCCGCATTCAGAAAGTCAACATCTTGTCTTTCTTTATTTGATTTTTTTTTCTCCTCTCTCTCGCTCCCTCTGGAGCGACTTCAGAAGGATGTAACGAGCGATCCACCTGGTGCAGCTGAAGTGTCCTCATCAAAATGCAGAAGGGAATACGACTTAATGATGGTCATGTCACCTACCTGGGGCTTTTGGCAAAGAAGGATGGTACGAGGCGAGGATGTTTGAGCAAAAAGAGCTCAGACAACACCAAATGGCACACAAAGTGGTTTGCTCTGTTGCAGAATATGCTCTTTTATTTTGAGAACGAGTCCAGCTCTCGACCCTCGGGATTATACCTGTTGGAGGGATGCATATGCGACAGGGCGCCTTCACCAAAACCTTCACTGTCAGCTAAGGAGTGTTTGGAAAAGCAGGTAGGAAGAGAGCGCGTGCACACACACACATACACACACGCAGACAGAGATGCGCATGCACAGGGTCCGCTCCCTCTCTGTTCAGACTTCCTGACGAGGTGCGACACTGAGTGCAAAATTTTCTCTTGAGCCTGAAATACCTTTAAACTCTTGACATATGTTCTTTTTTTTTTTTTTTTGCAACGCATCAGTCGATGACCTCAAATCCAGCACAGCAGAATAGGTTTCAGATCGCTGTACGTTATGTAATGCATGCATGACATTAATGTTGAGGTAACAATATTAACACCCAATGATATTACAGCAGCACTGGCAATAAGCTATGCAGTGTTTTTTTTTTTCTTTATGTTGCACCAAACCTGCTGTGCTTCACCCTTCTCTCTTTAATGGGGAGTTTTCAGATGTGTATGTTTAGTGGAGGCACTGCTGGTCTTATCGCAGTGTTGCATTTGCAGTCTGGTCAGTGACATGTTTTGCTTTTGACTTTAAGTCATCATGTTTTTGACATTTTGGGGCGGAGAGTGTTAGAGTCTATATCTAATGCTCCTTCCAATAAAACATGGGGGGGCGGAGCGGGGGGTTGGGGGGGGGGTTGTGGCCTCAAGGTTTCCATCTTGTGGTGAAATGGCGACACTGCAGCTGAGGCTCAGGAAACAGCAGGGTGCCAATGATCAGACAGTTCTGATCTAGATGACCTGAATGAAATGATTCATTCTGAGATGAGCTGGAGGTAACATCTTCATCACTTGGTAACTGATCAGCAATGATGTTTCTTCTTACTTAAAAGCAACAATATTTGGTTCAAAAACTCCCCCAGAAATGAAGAATTCAAATGTCCATGCGTGCTTTTCACTGGTTTGACATATGGCAGTTTGGAGCAGGAAGGTTAACAAGCTTGTTAACACCATTATTGTGAATAAGCAGTCGAGGAATGTAATGCTCCACCGCCACCGTCTTTCCTCTCTCTGTGCCTGACTCTGTTTGGTAGGGCTGCAATCCAAAGTGAGTCCAGGCTCTTCCTGTGAACAGCTGCCCTTGTGCTGACAAAGCAGAATGCAACACACTGCCTAATGTTGTGCTCTCACAGTTGCTTTAAAAACACCATGAACCTCTAAAAGATTGTTTTTTTCATCAGCAGTGCTGTTTCCTCTGTATTGTGTTGTGAACCTTGCAGCGATATCATCCTGAATTCCTGTTAAAACAATTTTTTTTTCAAAAAAACAAAAAAAAAACATTTTTGTGCTGTGAATCAATCACAAATTGCAAATGACTAATGTGGTTGATGTGATGGCCTTCTGAAGAGTTACCTCTTAGTGTATACAAACATCTTAACAATAGGGGAAACACATAGATTCTGTATCTTCTAGATGTATGATTTTCTTTCAGTTTTTTTCCTCAATCCATCGTAATCCCTACTTTATATTTATCCTCAAATGCAGTTAGTGTGAAAATGATAATGCGTTTGAGCCTGGGGTTTCTATGGCAACCCTTATTTGCATCCTAAAGAATGATGCAGTTGCAAGAGGCGGGGTAACAGAGGGGGGAGAAGCAGTGTGTCGCATCTTTCCTATTAATGTGAGCACTATCTGGGCTAAATTTGTTCCTTGCAGTACCTTGGAGGGGTCAGAGTCCGATTATAGAAAACACAGCAAGCACACAGTGGGTAACAGCAGCAGACTGTACTGTACATCAAAACAATCAGATGTTTTGTGGTAATGTGATTAAAAGTCACCCATAAAATAGTCAGTTTCAGTAATCAGTAACACAAATCTAAAGAAAGTTTTCTGTTGCTACAATAACATCCACAGCTAGTGCACAGAAAATTCACCTTTGCCCTCATGCCAAAATGTAATCTTTCTCCAGCTAATAATACTCATTTAACAATATTTATCAGTGCTACCTTGCTCTGTAATAGCTTTTACAGGTGCATGACTCAACCATAAACATAAAACATAAACATTAACATTGCCTCACACCAGACACCAAGAGATCACCAAGGAAAACTACAACATGCATGCCTCTCTGCCAGAAATAGATTTTCTTTGACGGTAGGATGAATACCTAATGAATGTGAAGATGGAAGAGCAGTCGGCCATGAATAATGATCAGTTGCAGGTTGATAGGCGCCTGTTGAACATCTGCAGGCCAAAGATTAGAGTCTGGTCTCACTCAACAGTGGCTGGAATGGCAGGTCATTTGAGGTTGTTGTGCTGTTGTATCACATTTTGAGATCTCAAACATAAGTAGTGGTCAATTGAAACAACCTGTGTTTACATATGTAGGGCCCTCTTCTTGTCACATCAATATTGTATGTGTGTATTAAGGCATAGCCTCCAGGGATAAGACATGATGCCAGCATAGGCCTCGAGTGGAACATGAGGACATGTCCAAAAACAAGTAAATCCACACATCTTCACAAATAATCACACATACAGTCCGCAGTCATGTACCCACAGAAATGACACATGGTGACATTTATGCTGGATGGCCAGAGCCCACTTCTGTGTGTGTACGACTGACGTCACCTGACCATGGGGCTGATTTTCTTTTCTTTTGCAAAAGTCCATTTTGTAAGACAAAATGTTCCCATTTGCTATATTCCGCTGCCATTCAGCTTTCAGCTAACCCCCAACAACACATTTGACAGCAGTCTTGACTTCATATTACCTTTTACTGGAGCTGACAGGCTGCAATCGCAACAGAACTCCATGTTAAAATAATCACAGCAAAAAGTTATCATCTATGGAACAACAGGGTGCAACAAGTTTGAACCATAAATGTTATTTAATGCAGTTAAATGTGCTGTCTAAACTAACCTGGAGAAAAAAAAGAAAAGAAAAAAAAAGAACACAATTGTAATAAGAGACAACATTGACTAAATTCAACATTTTCTTAATGCTAAAAGCAACAATGCGATCCAAAATTTTAAACAAAAACCAATATACTATATATTCCAACTAGATCAATCTATCCTTTTTGAAATTACTCTGCGTGTGACCTATGTAGCAAGGTAATTTGAGACACAAACAGCAGTAGTAGCACTGGTGTGTTGTAATGGTATGCATGGATTTTTTTCATATAGGTGTAAAATGGGCTGGATCTGACACATGTAATAACGTTCAACTTTCAAAATAACAAAGAGGAAATATGTGCTTTCTGTTGCAGAGATAAGACAAAAACACTCAATTAAAAATAAAGCAACTGTAATAAATTGATTTTTATTTGTTTCTCGTGGTTAGTGATGTAATATTTTATCAAAGTTAGTTATACTCAATAATTTAAAAATGAAGCAGTTAACTTTGTAACTACACATTCTTCATTTCTCTAGTCGAATATACACTCAACAAAAACCCAGCTGTGCACAACTGTTCACATTGACTGGAGTTGCTAGGAAACAGGTATCGCACAGTTACGTAATTGGCCATGGCTGCAGCCTCCATATCTTATGGCATTTCCTCCTGGGAACCAGAGACATCCCAGGAACTGAGCTGGGGGAGGCTTCCCTCAGTGTGCTCCATCAACTACACTGGTGGGCGAGGGAGATGTGGCTTCCCCAGGCTCTGTGCGGATTTAAATCACCCGCTTGATGTCTGCAGCAGTGAGGCAGTGGAACAAACATAAAGGAGAAAAGCAGTGGTGGAGACACATAAGAGATTTATCTAGAAGGTTTCCAATAATGTATGTTCCTTTCTGTGTGGAATGTGTCAGGTTAATGATAGTCCTGTTGTCTCTAAGTGGAACTTCTCACCCTCTCCCTCCCCCTCTTTGTTTGTTTCAGTACTATTTCACCATCAGCTTCACTCATGAAAACCAAAAGGCGCTCGAGTTACGTACAGAAGATGTAAAAGACTGCGACGAATGGGTGGCTGCAATATCACACGCCAGGTAAACACACACACGGGTGAAATGTGCAGACATGGCAATTAGAAGTTGAATTAGTCGATCGAGGGTAAGTAATCTCTGACTGACGTCTGTAGTGGATGTTGCCATGGTTTCAAGAGTGAGGTTAAAATATGAGGAATGAAAGGCTTAAGAAGAAAAACATGACTGATGTGAGATAAAACCACTAATATGAAATTCATTACACAAGCTGCAAAAATGCGTGTGTGTGTGTGTGTGTGTGTGTGTGTGTGTGTGTGTGTGTGTGTGTGTGTGT
>JAVQJX010085314.1:0-13646 GCA_036025115.1 Ambassis agassizii
TTCTTTTTTTTAAACAAACATTTAAAACCAGTTGGGGCCTTACCTTTATTTATAAATGAAGTCCATGCGCCGATCCTTCTCCACAAAAAGCTCTATGACTTGGTTGTAAAAGTCATCCCCAAATATAATCCTCCATAACCAGATGGATAATAAGGCTCAGCATGAAATAGCTTCTCTCGTTGACCAACTAGCTTTAGCTTGGCGCCGACTTTTGATTTCTTCTGTTGAAAGCAGCGCTGCAGCTAAAGCACCTGCCAGCGTGCGTGCGCCCCCTTCAGGTGAGGCTCAGTACTGTCTGCCTCACCTGCCGACGTGTGTGTGTGTGAGTGTGTCTGTGTGTGTGTGTGTCTGTGTGTGTGTGTGTGTGTGTGTCTGTGTGTGTGTGTCTGTGTGTGTGTGTGTGAGTGTGTCTGTGTGTGTGTGTCTGTGTGTGTTTGTGTGTGTGTGTGTGTGTGTGTGTGGGAGGAGGAGCTCATGTGGACATCCTGAGAATAAGGAGCAGTGCAGGCTGATATGAGGGACAGAAGACACTTGCTCAGTTTGTGTGCTGACATTTTTCTGATCATGTGACTGACCTCTGACCTCTGACCTCCAGGACCCGGCCTACGCCTCCTTCCTCTTCAATAAGCTGCAGCGCCTCCAGTGGCCTCGGCGCGGCCGCCACGCTGCCGCCGACGCCCGCTGTGACGTGTGCGGCGCCTCCTTCCAGCAGCTGAGGCGCGTCGCTCTGCGCCGGGCGCTGGGCAGCGGCAGGGAGCCGGCGCCGCCCCCTGCCGCCGCCGCGGAGGCCGTCATGGTGGACGACGAGCTGCCGCTGAAGCA
The DNA here is from genome assembly GCA_036025115.1 of Ambassis agassizii. NCBI lineage: Eukaryota > Metazoa > Chordata > Actinopteri > Ambassidae > Ambassis > Ambassis agassizii. The sequence continues at coordinate 823 of JAVQJX010085314.1, forward strand.
GCAGAAGTGGATGTACGAGGAGCAGCAGGCGGGCGGGCGGCCCTGGGGATGGGGGGGCGTACGGAGCACCTACCTGGGTGGGGGCGGAGCCAAAGGCCTGGCCACCGTCACGCCCCTCCCCCTGGACGCCCATCACTATTTGGAGGGGGTGTGGAGGGTCTCCTGCTGCGGACCTGAACTCCAACACAGCACGGTAAGCAGGCAGAGCAAGCAGACGCTTCAACGTATTGATCAGTCTGAGGCGAGTCATCAATCGCTTCTAACACGTGCTGATTGATTGCTGCTTTTATTGGCAGTTTATTAATAAAGACTGGAGCTAAATGTCCACATGAGCGTCAGAGACACTGACTGATCATGTGACAGGAGAGGATGTGAGCATGCAGGTTTCTGTGTCTCCTCCGTCAGGGTTTGACGTCAGATGGAGGTCATGTGACCGCGAGGAGTTCAACTCAGGACGTCAAACCGGCGGCCCACAGCGTCGCCACGCAAACCAGCCAGCCTCCGTCTGCTGCGGCCGCCTTCTTCATCAGGTCAGTGAACGCAGCACAGGTAAAGCTCTGTATGTTCCACAGTGATGCGTTCAAAGACAGGTGGAGCTGTGGGAGCTCAGGCTGAAGAGGAGCCAGACGTTCAGCAGGATTCAAAGGGTTAAAAGCAGAGACTGACTTCCTGCTTCGCACCGCACACTGAACCTGATTAGCACCAGCTGCTCCTCAGGGTGTGGGCGGCTCCTTCCTGTCTCTGCCTCCTCTAGTGGCAGCACGTGGGACCGGGCTGAGCCTTCAGACGAGTCTGCGGGTCAGAGTTACCCAGCATTCACTTCAAAGAATTCCCAGCATGCATCAGTGGAGCACGGTGAGGCTGAGGGGAGCGGAGAGTCACTCTGCTTTCATCTGGAGATCTTTGAAGGCTCGATCAGCCTGCAGACACACACACACACACACACACACACACACACACACACACACACACAGAGACACACACACACACACACACACACACACACACACAGACACACACAGACACACACACACACACACACACACACACACACTCACACACACACACACACTCTGCTGTGTTGTTGCTGCTGAGGAGACAGTCACTGATCAGTGTGTGTGCTGTTATTGATCAGTGATCTCAGCTCTGAACGGATTCATCATCAGGTTCAAACTCCCATAATTCCATCTGCCAGGCTCCAATCTATGCGCTGTGTTGAACCGGGTCTGGTTCTGACCAATCAGAGTGCTGTGAGGGTGCATGTGTCCCTTATTGTCCTGTTGAAGCTCCAGCTGTGTGTGTGATTAGCCTGTTAGCTCTGTTTTCATGCTGATCTGTGATTGGCTGAGAGGACGTTTCCTGGAGCTCCGCGCTGAAGAGGGTCGAGTTCCCCAAAGTGGCGCCTGGCTCTGAGCCCGCGCCTCCCTCGGGCCTGCGGCGGCAATGCACCAAAATATGACCTGAAGATGGCTGCCAGCAGCGGGACGCTCTGATGTCAGTGAAACACAATCAGAGCTGCTGCTGACTCTGAAAGGTTACAGCAAAGAGACGACAACACACAACGCTGCAGCGCACACACACCTGAGGACAGCAGAGACGCTGTGCTAACAGCTGATCCATCAGAGACACGTCCACTGTCTGAGAGCCTGAAGGAAACAAGCGGCGTCTCTAACACCTTCACGTCCTGAGCAGCAGGCGACTGAACGTCCGTCCCAGCGCTCAGTCCAAACCGTCCATCTGTCCTCCTGTCCTCCTCTCTGTGACCTCCTGCTGCTCCTGTCCAGAGGACACACAGTGGACAGGGACGTCCTCAGCCTGGTTTGTCCCTGCAGCGTCTGTCTTCAGCCAGACTGTGATTGGACCATCCAGACGAGGAGGCGGAGCCACAGACGGCGCCCTGAGGCGATGAGTCAGTGGCGGATCTGCTCCGATCGATCAGTCTGGTTCTGAGGATCGATCAGGTCCTGATCAGGAGACATTTGTCTTTGAGCATCTCATCATCCGTCCAGTCACATGATGCACCCTGAAGTCAAAGTTCCTCTGAGTGTCTGAGGACTGTGGGCTGTTACCATGACGACATCCTCCATCATTAGTGCAGCGCTGCATTCAAACGCCACACATCATAGAGCACACACTGTCTCCATCAGCTGCTAGCATGTTAGCATGTGTCAATAAACCTGAGGTGATGGTCACATGGTCAGTCTGAAGACTTTCACACAGAAACACGTTTTCAACACCGGATGGTCTCAGTGGAACTATGGATAAGAGCCTCAGGATGAAAGCTCATCCATGGATCAATAATCAATACTATCAATGATTAAACTGTTCACAGGTTCATGTTCTGTTTATTAAACTGACGAGTGATCACAGATTTTACACCAAATCTGTTCTTCATCAGCCAACCAGCAGGTTACACACACACACACACACACACACACACAGACACACACACACACACACACACACACACACACACTTGACATGCTACATGAATACTTCATGAGATGACAGACACCCCCACTGCTGGACTTCAAAGACACTTGGCGTGTGTGTGTGTGTGTGTGAGTGTGTGTGTGTAGGCGTGTGTGTCTGTGTGTGTGTCTGTGTGTGTGTGTGTGTGAGAGCATTGAGAGCTGTGGTTTTCACGGCTGCTGTGTGTCGACACTACAAGGAGGCGGGGCTGTGAAAAAGAGAGGAGGGAGGGAAGGTGAGCGAGGCAGACGGACGAACGGACGAGGGAGGAGGGGGGGAGGAGGAGGAGGGCGGGGGGGAGGAGAGGGGAGAGGAGTGGGGGGGAGGTTGGAGCTTTGCCAGTGTTTCCCAGCAACAACAGCAGCGAAAGGCAGGAATCCAGCCGCTCCTCATTCATTCGTTTATTTCTACTCGTGTTTGATTCCTTTATTCTCACTGCTGCTGCTTCACCATCCTTCCCTCTCTCTCTCCCTCCCTCCCTCCTTGAGTTAGAGGAGGAGGAAGAGGAGGAGGAGGAAGGCAGCAGGGTGGAGAGGACAGGCATTGCGATACTGCAGGAACAGACTGAGGAGCTACAGGAGGGAGGAGAAACCGGAGGAGGTGAAAGAATGAGGAGGAGAGGCGAGAGGAAGATGGAGGGAACAAACAGCTGAAAATGGCTGAATGATAAAAAGACGGAGGGCTTTTCCTTCAGGGTTCACAGGTGGAGGTCTGCGGTGCTGGGCTGACGGATGTGTGGACATGACAGAGGAGGACGCAGGTGCAAAGTTTTCTGTGATGATGGACGGATGGACGGGCGGAGACTGACGGAGCTGGAGCAAAACTTTTTGGGGGGAGTGAAGCTGAGCTGATGGGGGCGGGCTGGGTCCTCCTCCAGAACACGTTTGGACTCTGCTCCGCCCGCGGCCGAACAGGGACGGGGAGCAGATAATGGAGTGGAAGGAGCTGTGAGTATGTCCCTTTGTGTCCTCTTAACGTCCCCGAAGCTGAGCGAGCAGAGCGAGCGCATCACTGCCACGGTACACACACTCCTCACAGGACACACAAACACGCACCGCGCTGTGGAGCTTCCTGTCACATGACCTGAGGTCACACGACCACAGCCGATCAGACAATCAATAACAGCCGAGAGTCCTGATTTTTATTTTTATTCTTGTTCTTAACGTTTGCTCATAAATAAGTGGACGCTGAGAAACACCAGCACACTCTTCATCTTTCCCAGAATCCTTTGCAAACTGTTCTGAGGTTCAGACACAGTCATGGCTGCTGCGCGAGGCAGGTCTCAGCCTCCTCTTCCTCAAATCCAGAACAGCTGACTGCACCTTCATCACTCTGTGTCCCCTCACACTCCACACAGTCATCTTCATCTGATGAGGAGCTGCAGAAACACACACACACACACACACACACACACACACACACACACACACACACACACACACACACACACACACACACACACAGGTTCAGCTCCTCCTCCTCCTCCTCCATCAGGAGGTCTCACTCCGTCTCTGTTTTCTGTCTCAGGGCGGCTCAGAAGCTCAGTCTGTCCCGCAGGAAGAGGTCCCAGCCGGGGCCGCCGTCCTCGCCCGCCGAGGCCCCGGGGACCCTGCTGTACACCGGAGGCTTCAGCGGGGCCCTGCAGCTCTCCCCGCCCCCCGTCCCACCATGTCTCCTCCGGGCTGGGTCAAAGGTCAAGGACACGCCGGGGATGGGGAAGGTGAGAGTCCAGATGTGAGGTGGGAGGGGTCACATGGTCACATGGTGTTCGTGAGTCCTCCATGTTTGTCTGTCTGAAGGTGAGTCTGGGAGGATGACCGACCGATGATGGCTACTGTTTGATGATTGGCTGCAGCAGCAGCATCAGTCAAGAACACAGGACACCATGAAAAACAGCCAGCTCAGGCCCCGCCCACTTACATGTGACCACAAAGATGCGAGACATGTCTCCTCTGACTGTTCTAATCCTGTCCGATGTGGGCTTCCTGTCTGCTGCAGGTCCGAGTGATGGTCCGGATCTGTTCCGTCCACAGCGAATCCTCAGAGTCCGTGTCCTTCCTGAAGGTGGACAGCAGGAAGAAGGCGCTCACTCTGTGTGAGACGGCGCCCGGCGGACACCACGCCCAGAAGCGATCGTCCACCTCTGCACCGAAGACGTTCAGCTTCGATGCCGTCTTCTCACAGGACGCCTCACAGGTGAGACGAACTGCAGGAAGTCTCAGCGGCTGTCTGTCTGTCATGTGTTCTCCTGCGTCATGTGATGGTGGGTCCTGGTCCTGATAGGCTGAGGTGTGTGCGGGGACGGTGGCGGAGGTCATCCAGTCGGTGGTGAACGGAGCGGACGGCTGCATCTTCTGCTACGGACATGCTAATCTGGGTAACTACACACACAGACACCAGGCTGTCATGTAGTTAGCCTGCGCTAACCGTGTTGGCTCCGCCCCTGCAGGTAAGACGTACACCATGATTGGACGGGACTGCTCCACGCAGAGCCTGGGCGTGGCTCCCACGGCCATCTCCTGGCTCTTTAAGGTGATCGAGGAGCGGCGAGACAAGGCCGGGGCGCGCTTCTCCGTCAGAGTGTCGGCCGTGGAGATCTCCGGTCGGGAGGAGACGCTCACCGACCTCCTGGCTGAACTGCAGGAGGCCCCGGGCCCCGCGGTGTCACTGAGGGAGGACCCCATCTGTGGATCACAGGTAAGAGGGACTTTCAAAGTAAAGGTCTGTGCACACTAAACGGACAGACAGCTGCACTGTAACAGCAGTGATCTGGTCTGGGTTTGATGATGTCTTTCCTCCTTCTCCTCCTCTTCCTTCTCCTCCTCTTCCTCCCAGAGACTCCCTTGCTGTCCATGTCTGTCCTTCTGTCTGCTCTCACTCTGATTTTTTTCTTCCCTTATGCAGATGTTTTTTTTAAACTGAACACTCACTCCTCCATCACGTTTCCCTCCACCAGCTGCAGAACCAGACGGAGCTGAGGGCAACCTGCGCTGAGCGGGCGGCGCTTTTCTTGGACGCCGCTCTTGGAGCTCGGAGGAGCAGCCGGGCGCCGGGAGACCAGGAGGCTCGGAGGAACTCCCACTTCCTGTTTACTCTGCACGTCTACCAGGAGAGGCTGGACAAGAGCAGCAAGGCGGCAAGTTAGTGTTAGTCCTTTAGTAGTGTTAGCTTCAGGTGGAGGTTTGGGCCTGATGGTGGCACAGACAGGAAGCCAGAATCAAAAGAGTTAGATCTGCTGTTCAGAGGCCGAGCTAACGTCCAGCTGCAGGGACAGAAGTGTCCACCATTACTCTGAATGCAGGAGCAGACAGACCATAAACATGTTCGTAGATCAGAGCTGCACTCACACAGCACAGTGACAGCCAATCAGCCAATCAGCCAATCCTTCCTCACGTCAGCCTTTCATTATGCGTCGGTCTCTTCTCTTTTCTGTTGTGTCTCAGTGTCCGGTCGGAGCCGCCTCCACCTGCTGGATCTGGGCAGCTGTGAGACGGACATCAGCAGGACCAGAGAGGGCGGCGGGGGTCAGTGTCTGTCTCTGTCTGCGCTGGGAAACGTCGTCCTCGCCCTCGCCAACGGGGCCAAGCACGTTCCCTACAGGTACACGCTGCACCTGAATGAGGGCGGGGTCAGAGGTCAGCGGGTGGAGGAGGACAGAGAGGGGCAGGCGGAGCCTTCATAAACAGACCTTTAGGCTGATCAGAGAGTCGGTGTGTGATGCTGACTGCTGATCAGCTGTGTGATTGATTTTCTGCCAGATTATGATTTACAGATTAAAAATTCACAGATTAGAGTCTGGGATTGGGTAGCTGGGATGCTGTTTCAGTGCAGAGAGCGGCCTGCTCCGCTCTGCATCAGGTCCTTAATGAATCCTGTTGATCCAGAGCAGGCCAGGACAGCCGATAAGGCCTTCAGGTCCCGGTGCTGCAGAGGCCGCTCAGACTGTGGTGCAGATGGAGTATTTGATCCTTCACTGCTGTCGTTCCAAAGGATCTCATGAACATTTCACTGCCTGCAGATCACATGAGCAGTTCAAAGTGGGGCTCATTAAAGTGGAATCAGAGAGCGCTCCTTCATGCTGTAACGGACGGTTTCTGGATCCTGTGGGGTTTCTTGGTGCAGCTTTGCTTTTTTGTGGCTAACGAGCGCGCTCTTGATGTTTTATTCAGGGACAGCAAGCTCACCATGCTGCTGAGCGAGTCTCTGGGAAACATCAACTGTCAAACCACCATGATCGCACACATCTCCGACTCCCCGGCCAACTACATGGAGACGCTGACCACGGTGCAGCTGGCCTCACGCATCCACCGCACCAGGAAGAAGAAGTCCAAGGTACAGCAGCTGTGATCAGGCTCTCAGTTTCAGCTGATTGCTGATGAGGATTTATTGGTCCTCTCACTGTACTGACAGGTTGTGTCTCACAGGTTTAAAATAAGTGTAAACATCTGTCGGGTGTTTTAATCCTGCAGTTGGACTCTCGAGGTGGATTTCCAGGTTGTGGTTCAGACCTCTTTCTGTTCTCTTTTTTCCTGCAGCATGCTTCCAGCTCGTCTGGAGGGGAGAGTTCCTGTGAGGAAGGCCCATCCCGTCGACCTCCTCATCTTCGATCCTTCCATACTCGGACTATCGCCCTGGACCCAGACACCCCCCTCATGATCTCCAGTGATCCTGATTACTCCTCCAGCAGCGAGCACTCCTGTGACACTGTCATCTATGTCGGGCCTGGAGGTACGGCCGTCTCAGACCGAGAACTGAGCGACAACGAGGGCCCCCCTTCTTTCGTTCCCATCATTCCCTCTCTGAACAAAAAGCGGGTCAAAGATGCACCCCGGTCTGATGGCGATCATTTTAAGTGCGACACATTCGCAGAACTGCAGGAGAGACTGGACTGCATCGATGGCAGCGAAGCGACCACGTTCAGCGCAGAGGCCAGAGCACTCAGGACTGGATCTGCTAAACCCAGCGAGACAGAAACTCCACCTAAGTCTGAGAAGAGCTCCTCGCAGAGGCCCTCAGAAAGCACAAATAAACTCCCTTCAGCCGGTGGTCTGCTGGACGCCACCAGAAGGACAAGTGCAGATGGGGAGAAGCTTCCAGTCGCCCCTCCTCAGGCATGTGTGATGAAGCCAGGTGGGCCTGTGGTGAGAGAGAAAGTCTACCTCAAGGGAGGTGTCCCCAAGCCGTCAGCATCCCCATCCTTACCCAGGACCTCCAGGACACCATCTCAGCCTGCAGAGGACCTCAGCAGGGCCCCCCCAGTGGGGATGAGTCAACAGGCACTAAGACAACCACCAGAGTCACCTGACATGGCTCCTCATATGAGCCAGCACTCCTCAGAGGTCACCAGCCTAAGAGCAGCGCTGTTAGGACGGTGCCTGGACAGCGACTTTCTGAGGACCACCATCAGTCTGCAGCAGCCGGTGGAGCTGAACGGAGAGGACGAGCTTGTGTTCACTGTCATAGAAGAGCTTCCTCATGGACTTATCCCCGACAACGGCCGCCCCTCCAACCTCCTGAGCTTCAGCAGTGGCTTCTCTCTGCAGGCCTTGGCCTCTGGCTCCCGTTCAGTCAGCATCATTAGCAGCATAAACGACGAGTATGATGCCATCACATCTCAACACGGAGCTGCTGGACCCAGGGCCACCGTTAGGATCGCCGGCCAGGAAACGTTTTTTCAGCATGACGACATGAGCTCCTGGCCGAGTGAAGACCAGACTGAGAGTGGGGACAGTCAGCCAGTGACAGACAGGAACCCGGTGGTGGAGGATCTATCCACCTCACCGAGGACACGGCTCCACGGCCTGAAGAGCTCGCTGAATGACAGTGGCGTCTGTTTCTCAGAGCTGGACAGTGACCCTGCCACTCCAAACAAACCTCCTTTTACCAAAGCCCCGCCCAAAGGCTCTCTCAAGTCCAGAGCCAGTACCCTGACTCTTCACACCACCCATCCCAGTCTTCCCAGGAAAACCAAGCCTACCTCATCTGTAGCTGTGGGCTGCAGCAGCCAGGAAGGCAGGTTTGAAGACTTTTTGTTTCAGGGAATCAGTCACTTTGATCTCTCTGCAGGTAAGAGTGGCTCAACTCATGTTTCCTCCAAGAGGTCTGGAGGCAACAGTAACAGTGTACCTCGACCACCAAAGGCACAGACAGCCTCCTCAGCTCAGAGGGTTGTGGATGGATGTGAGAAGTCCAGCAAGAGAGGAGAGACGCTCATCAAGCTGCCACGACTCACCCGAGGTGCAACAACTCTGGGAACTGTGTCCACCCCGCAGAGCTCCGAGTCGAGATGGGCTCACGAAGCTGCCGCCATGATGGGAACACTGAGGTTCTCATCACTGGGAAAAAAGTCCAACGGACAAAGAAGCGGCTCCCTCTCCAAGTCCGGTTCTGGAAGCAGCTTTCAATCCAGACCATCAAGCCAAGAACAGAAGCTGAGGACTGCACCATCTCCAAGTGCCTTCAAAACGAGCAGCGACACCAGAAAGTTCTCCTTCTCTAAAGCATCGACCTCAGAGGAGGAACTCGGTGTCAGGCAGCGCGCCGAGTCCTTCAGCCACAGGATGTCCAATCTGAAGACTGAACACGGTTCTGCCAGGATGTCTTCAAGCCTGAAGACACGAGGGGCCAAAGCAGACTCCTCCAGGTACTATGGGAGTCTGATGTCTTTGGAGAGGTATGACAGTCAAGCCTTAGCTGGCCCCAAAACAGAGGTGCTCAGAGAGTCCAGCGGTGCTGCTTCAGGAGGTAACAGCAGATCCAACAGATCAGAGCCCAGACTGGGTGTCCCAGCCTCTGCCTCCTCCTCACACGTGTCTCCGGGTGTCTTTGCAGCTGCTAACAAAGCGGGGCAGGTCAGAGGTGGCAGCGGCTCACGAGCAGCACCTTCTGGCGGACTGAAGCTTCGAACACTGTCAGCCAGCAAGACCCTGAGCTCCTCTACAAAACCTGCTGATACCACCGCAGGGCGCTGCGGCAGCCTTCCTCCGACGGGTAAATCCCCTGCCCGCTCTGCAGCAGGAGGTAAGGCCGGCAGAGCCACCATCATGGGCACCAAGCAGGCTATTAGCAGGGCTGCTAACAGCCGAGTTAGTGAACTAGCTGGAAGCCAAAGGAAGCAGCTCAGCAGGGGAGCACCAGGAGACGGCAATACAGACAGCGGGACCAGTAGCATCAGCGGGTCACCCGTCGGTTCACCGCTACCGTCCCCTTACAGCAAGATCACGGCGCCTCGGAGGCCGCAGCGCTACAGCAGCGGGCGCGGCAGCGACAACAGCAGCGTCCTCAGCGGGGAGCTGCCTCCCGCCATGGGCCGCACCGCCCTGTTCTACCACAGCGGCGGCAGCAGCGGCTATGAGAGCATGATCCGAGACAGCGAGACGACCGGCAGCACGTCCTCAGCACACGACTCCATGAGCGAGAGCGGAGCGTCCTCGTCCAACAGAAGCAGAGTGTCCAAATCACCCAAGAAGAGAGGAAACGGTGAGTCCAGGTCCAGAACCTGATGTCTGTCTAATGATCATTGATCAGGCTGCACTGAATGATCCCTGTATGTGTGACTGACATATATGATTCTATATGAATTCAGACTCCTGTAAAACACACACATTCAGTTTGTGTGTGTGATCATATGAGATCATGGAGGTGTGTGTGTGCTGCTGAAACACGTTAGCATCATGTGTGTGTTCTGACTGCAGCGTGTGTGAGTCAGTCATACTGCAGGTATCATCATCAAAGGCTCTGTCGGTAAAGCAGACATTATCTGGGACGTGGCTGTCGCGCATTGCAGCTGGCTGTGATTCATGCGGCGGCGTGCAGGAGCAGCTCTGTGTGATGCATCAGTGTGCAGATCTGCCTCATGAATATTTCAGGAGTCCCGGTGAACAAATCCGAGTCCAATTATCAGACACACTCACACACAGTGCGTCCCCGTCTCCTCGCAGCTCACAGCGGTGCGTTCACAGCCCCTCAGTGATTATCATCGTCATGTTGTTGTTTTCTCCACCGTGGTGTCCAAACCTCAAACACATACGGAGGCCTGTGTGGCACTCAGATGATGAAGGCCGCCCCTCATCATCACTTTCCATCAATTATAGGAAACGTGGGCGGAGTCAGGAGTAAATGACAGGGTGTCCCTCCCCCACAGACCTGAGGACGTCTCTGCTCACCGTGTTGATCTTCTCCCAGCAGGTTTCCTGCGGCGGCGCCTGATCCCGGCTCCCCTGCCCGACACCTCCTCTGTGGGCAGGAAGACGGGCGGGCAGTGGGTGGACCTGCCCCTGAAGGAGCCCTTTGAGATAAAGGTGTACGAGATCGACGACGTGGATCACCTGCAGAGGAGGGGGGAGGCGGCGACGGGGTCGGAGGTGAGGTGGACCGCCTCTGTCTAACAGATCAGGATTTGTATTTGGTCTCCTGTCTGTCACTAACTTCCTGTGTCGTCTCTCTGCAGCCGTTTCAGGACGTAGAAAAGGTGAGTTTGATGCTGTAAACTTTACACCAACACATGGCAGAGTGACAGTCAGGAGGACGATCAGAGCTGTAATAAAGACAGCAGGGTGAGTTATGATGTGACATTTAAGTTCATCCAGCCGTTGAAAAGCTTCCACCGACCGTCAGCCGCCATGTTTAAAACTTCAGACAGAGCTGATGCGATGACAGCTGCGCATAGCGCTACCTAGCGGTGTGCAGCAGAACAGCGGCCAAAGGTGTTAAAAACGTAAGCTTAGCTGTAAGTTAAAATCCTAAAGTCTACTTAAAGCACTTCTCTTTAGATTAGCATGAGCTAACATGGTTTTAAGCAGAACTCTGCTAACGCTGCTAACACACCGCGCTCCTCTGCTTCTTCTTCTCTCTCACTTTAACACGTGAGCTGAGTGCCCCCTGCTGGATCCATAGGGTTACTACAGCCCCCTCATTTGCACTGACTGAAACACTCTGAGGTTTAACTTTTTAGTGCAACATTGAACACATCAAAAATCCCATGGTCCATGAATGCATCGTGTGTGTGAATGACTGTGTGTGTTTGTGGCGAGGAGCAGTGAGGACACACGGATCGCTGCATCATTCTACATACTCTGATCCACCTGCTCTCCTCAGCCGCCCTTAATCCTCACAGTGCTGCTCTTGCAGATTAGCGCCCGTGCTAATTTTATCTGGGTCTGGTCGAAGGCGGCAGGCGGACCCTCTGCTGCGTGCGGCTCAGTGTCTGACGGCGTCCTCTGCTGCTCCTCAGGGCCTGCTGTACTTCAACGCCCGGCTCAGGATGCTGGAGAGGAGGCAGCAGCAGATCAGGGAGCTGAGGAGCAAACACGAGCGGCTGAAGGAGGAGCTGGAGGAGGCCAAGAGCCGGCTGATGCTGCCCCCGAGCAGGTGGAGCGGAGAGTGTGAGTACCGACAGGCTTTCAGACACGGCTTCAGCCTGACCGCCTCCCCCTGCTGGCAGGCTGTCGTCAGGGGAACAGCCTCACCTGACTCTGTTTCCATGGCGATGGAACGTCCCCGCACACGGCAGGAGCTCAGAAAGCAGAAACATGGTTCAGTAGAAACCTTCCCGTCTGTCTTTTAACCCTTGTCCCTCTGTCTGTGTCCTCTCTGCAGTCGAGCTGGACCAGGACCTGGACCAGGAGTCCCAGGAGTACCTGGAGGTTCTGGCTCAGGTCACTGCGGAGCTGGAGGACTGCGTCAACCTCTGCAAGTCCCGCGTCATGATGGAGACCTGCTTCGACATCAGCGCCACGCAGGGAGGACAGCAGCAGGTGGAGGTCTGAGGGGACACACAGGGACGTCCACCGAGACGTCTGGGACCGGACTGTGAGAGGACAGACGGACGAAGAGACGAAGAGAAAGGATGGAAGCTCAGGAAGTGCCTTTCTGTTTGTTAAGATTATTGAATTAGTGAAGTCACTGATCTTCATTATGCAAATGATTTGGAGCAGACGCGTCCTCATGAAGGAGTCCACTGTCCACGTCTGTCCGTCCCACACGAGGAGGACACACAGCAAAGCACACACACAGACAGACACACACACACAGACACACACACACAGCAAAGCACACACACAGACACACACACACACACAGACACACACACACAGACACACACACACAGACACACACACACAGCAAAGCACACACACAGACACACAGAGACACACACACACACAGACAGACAGACACACACACACACACACACAGCACATCACATTTATTCAGGTTCTACTGAGCTGCATGAACAGTTTCCTCGGACTCTCCTGTCTGTGTGTGTGTCTGTGTGTGTGTGAGTGTGTGTGTGTGTGTGTCTGTCTGTGTGTGTGTGTGTGTGTGTGTGTGTCTCTGTGTGTCTGTGTGTGTGC
>JAVQJX010085315.1:0-10942 GCA_036025115.1 Ambassis agassizii
CAATGCTGTCTAATTCATTACCTATAACAGACATGTGAAGTCTAATGTGTTTACATTTACATCACATCAAAGTTATTTTTACCTAAATTTTACCACCACAGTTTAACCCGCATTAAGACAGACCACTATGATTGCACACATACAAATACAAGAAAGAAGATATTTACATGTTTCTTTACATTCTCATGTTGTTTCCTGATGTGAACACTCAGCGATGTGTTATTAAACTTAATAATACGACCATATTGTCTGCATCTGAAACGCTGATGAGTGGTCAAATCCTTCCACTTTCACGCCAAGAGGACCCTCAACATCTGCGATAGGAAACGCAAGATTACGTGTCTAAATATGCCACAGCAATTATTAGCCGAGTGTGTGAAATGAAAACAGATCTCCTGCTTTCTGCAGGCGAGCACAGTGCTGGTGTGCTCCAGATAAGACCGTCTGCATTTAGGTGGAGGGCGGGAGAGGAGGGTGAAGAGCCTGCTACCTATTTTTCAATGTCCTCATAGCCTCTAGGTTGGCAAGAAGTATGCACTGTATCTCTGCATTACAATGACAGAGTGGAAGCTTCCTGATAAGTACTATCTCTCCTGCTCTCCCCTCCAGGGCTGTGTACAGCTTCATTCTCATGGAGGGGTCCTCCGTGCAGCGTCTGCCAATTTTGGTCTCAAGTTAAGTGTGATGCTCATCATTTAAAATATTTATTCAAATGATATTTGTACAATAGTGTTCACTATAATACACAAATTAAACAATTCAGTGCCTTTTTGCAATTGACTTTCTTTGGGTTTAAGCCAATGTGTTGCTGCCATGTAGCTTCCTCTTCCTATTTAACATGAGCATCAAAGGCAGATGAAAGGTAAAAGAGAGAAACTACTGTTTGTATCTGCACTCAACCAGCAGCAAAGTGTGTGACTATACAGTGAGCAGTCTGAAAGTGTCACGATGGTGTCGCTGGTGATGAGAGGATGAGAGGATGTATAGTATCAGGGTTGGTGACTCTAAGCTCCTCAGCGTTCAACACCATCTGTTCCCTGCTGGCTGAGCTTCTCTCTGTTAAATGGCCGTTGCTACCTTAGGGGATAATTAAGATTTGAATGCAATAGATAAAAGCACACAGTCTGACTTATCATCTAAGCTTTGTTTAGGCAATAATCTGCACGACATTACTGTAGTCAAAAGCTGCTACTCTACAACCAATTGATAAGTAAGTTTGGAGTCAAACTCTAAACAATATGTATCCCTTTGTTAGCTCTGTGTTTAGTTCTTTAGCAAAATATATTTGATTATTAAATGCCTCATTTGTGCTGTATACGTTGTTTAGGTGTGGAACAGGTATAGCGCACACAGAATGTTGTTGAAGCTTTTCTTTGTTGCTCCCTGTTGTGGCTAAAGATGAACACATCATGGGAACAGAGCCCACTCGAGTTCAACAGAGCTACTACTTTTCCCAAAGCATGGCCACAAACACATCAAACCCAAACATTTACTTTTAAGTGCCGTTCAAATGCAGAGTCAATAAAAAAAAAAAAACACTTCTTTGGCATTGCCACAAACAGAAGTGCTTTTATTTGTGCAGACGCTTTGAGCATTTGTAGTTGAAAAATCTCTGAAATGCACTATCATTAATGTCCCTTTTCAGCCATAATAGATGTGGGTGGATTCTATATTGTATAGTATTTGTCTGTACCCATGTGGGCAGCTATACCCCACCATAATTTGAGCTGAATAAAAATCACCTCCTTATTTAAATGACACACCAAACTACTAAAGGTGGTCATTAGTCAGACAAAACATGAAGCAGCACATGAACCTCCATAGACTGCACCACTACTCACAATGCTTGTTGGTGAACTATAGTCAGCCAGCTGGGAACATGCTAGTAGTCATTCATGGTAGCTTTTGTTTCCGTTTATGATGTACTGTTGTTGTTCACTCCTTCTGGCATTTTGGCATCCTCACACAGTATATTCAGAGACAGACATATTTGTGCCGTGGACTCCTGTCTCCATGCCAACTGTGTACGAGTCATTCTTCTCTTTGTGAAACTGCAGAAGTGGGTTAAAAATGTGATTGGAGCTACAAAGTTAATAAACAACTTCATCATCTTGTGTGTTGGACTTTGGCTGGCTCTTAATCTAGCGATGGCAGCTGCATTGAATAAAAAGGTGAGATGCTGATGTGACTTTTTACTGAATAGATTTTTTTTTTCATTTCATTTCTAGTGAAAGCATCAGTCTGGTTTTGGCATTTTTGAATACCTAGAAAAACACAAAAATGTGAAGATGTGAAGAGGGACTATCTTTTAATAGTATGGGCTTAATATGTATGTCTGACTGAAGTATTATGCAACAGCCATGTGCTGCAGGGATTAAACTGAGGCTAATGACGACTGATCTTTGGAAATGTGTGCATTTCTTTGACCTCCCCTCCTCCTGCATGTCTGTCTCCATTCCATTCCAATTCCCTAAACGGAGTCGCTTCTAGCTATTATGATTCATTGAAACAGTAAATAAAATCTCCTTCCTTGACCACTGATGTAAATGATTGCTTAAATGTGTGCATTTGCATAATGATGGCCATGCATCAGCTGACATGCACTTGTTACCAGTGAGTTATGAATCTGATCAGTGCCATTTCCTATTTGTATGATTTAAGCAAAATGGCTGAAACTGTCTTCCTAAATAATCCTTCAACCTTTGAGTGACAGCGTTGCTATGGTGGAAACCAGAAAAAATTATTCTAAACTATCGTTGCTGCTCTGGGGACACTAAATTCATCATGCTTTCTTCATAAAGTGGACTTAATGGTGCAAAAAAAAAAAGTGATTAAACTTTTGGGAAGAAAATAGACTTTTGATCATTATAAGGGGCTCTCTCTCTGTGTTTCTGTGTCACTCTGTGTCTCCCTCACACTCACTTGTCCTGCGTCATTGTCCTTTCTTCCTCTCCTACTTCAACAAAATCAGCAGGATTCAGATACCAAAGTTGCAAAAGGTCTTGCAATCTGTCAGAGCGTCCAGTGGCCACGAGGCAGCTGAAATTGGACTTGGCTGGAACGGCAGTGGAGGTCGGAAATTGATAGGGAATGACAGTAAGTGTCTAGAGGGGGAGTCATTTTTAGATTGGTTTTCCCTCTTTAGAGTGGGTGGAGAGAAAAAGACAGGGTATGGGTTCAATTTTTACCTCATACTAGAGACAAAATCAATTAACAATCCAATTGTTCCCACTCATTCAGCTCACAGAGGAAGAGAGGACACAGAGTCCAGTGTAGAGCTGAGGATGGCTTATATAAATGTTGCTGCTGTACACTCACATATACAACATACAAGTGGCACATATTGTGCAGCCTGGTGAGAGAGAAATATCCCTATAATAACCATAAATTAGACCCATTACGTATATGCTCAGCCTCGATTACCACCGTGTAACAGGCCATCCGACTTCAAATTGAGAAAATCTTCCTTCGGCATGAAGAATGTCACATTTAATGACAGGAAAATAAAGAAATACAGCAGCGGCGGCTCTGTAACATCCTTTTTCCTGCTAAGATGAATGTTTGTGCGTACAGTATTGTCTGCTGTGTGAGCGCTGAGCATATTTTACCAGAGTTGCATGGGACAAAAGGAACAACCCAAATCAGGAATGTGTTAAATAAGAAAGGGAATGAAAGAGCAGTCGGGGTCAAGAATGTGAGCAGCAAGTGCTTTCATGAAGGAAGGCAACAGCCCACATCCTCTTATTTGTTTTGGACTTGGCAGCTCATCCATGGCTCTGCTTGAATAAGTACATTCAAACGGATTCTCTCTAATATCCATATGGTGCCATGCTGAGGTAAAAGCTTAACCCTTCACAGTACTCCTTTGAATGAAAATCATTTGTCAGTTTTAGAGCGACTATGCTAATGTGATTTTCAGCAGATTATTTGAGTTATTCTTTTGTAACCAAATGATGGTATAAACATAATGTTCTGATAAGCTTAAATGACCCATAGCATGCAGTCTGAAGACAGCAGAGTTTTGTTGTTATTTACATACCAAACCAAAATGATATTTACCTAAAGAAAGTTACATTTTTAAATTCTTCCTTGATGGTTTTTGTGGTATTTTGTGTCTCTGTTCTCTCCGTTTCCTCCACAGCCTTCTTGGCAGAGCAGCAGTTACCAGACAGACTCCTATAAAATCCATGAAGATCAGCAGTGTTATTCCAAAGGAAACTACATGGAAAAGAGCCTTTGGGCTAATGCACCCAGTCCTCTCTAATGATTAGACCCCAGGAAACACATAAACCTCATAGATTTATCCATGATCTGTTAGAAAAGTCAGCACAGAAGAATGTGAATACTTTTAAAAGACACTCAGGCTGGTTATTCCAATTTGTTTGAAGTAAAACTCAATGGGAAGAAATTCTCTTACACACCAACACATATATTTATATACTGCAACAGCTCCACAAAAAATTCATGATGGGTTAGTGATTAGTGTTTGCTCTTTACAGCCATGCACACAAACACTATCTGACCTTTCAAAGGGAATCTATCAGCCCAATCAATATTATATTCCATTTTATTTTTTTGAACTCTTTTCACACTCACAATTGTCTCGAGGCATTTTGCAAAACTTGAGAGCAAGCAGCCAGTACAACTCAAACAATAACCTGCATTCAGGCTCAATGTGGGGCCCTTCTGCTGACGGCTGACCAGCTGGAGTAGCAAAGGTTTTGCAGGGTTGGCAATCCTATAATAAATCATCAAAAAAAGTCAACAGAAGGAACAACACAGCTCCTGGAGAATTTAAAGAACACAGATGCCCTGCTGTGAGCAGGAAGTGAAGCAGAAGTGAACCAAAGGAGGATGAGCTGTTGGACACCCATCATCTTATCCATTGTCAGGGGAAGATGGAACCTCTATACAATATTTAAGCTTTATATAGCTAACACAACCACGTGGTCTCATCATTCAGTGATGGAAATTACAAACATGCATCAACACATCCTGCACTATGGATGATCTGTGGCAAACAATTCTAAACACTACTAATACAACCCCTATATATAAACTCTGAGGAACTTCTGTCATTCCTGCACACACACTGATGGCTTCCTTTTAATGTGGCTGCACCTGGTAGCCTGTGATTTATTATTCAGAGAGTGACAGTCACAGGCACAAATGAGGCATTCAAAATTGGCCAGAAGGGCAGCAAAGGTGACATGCGTCACTTTCACATGCAAGTCATAGAATAATGTTCACATCTGATCCAGCACACATCATTCCGGGCAGATTCCCCAAATATATTTCATACAGCCTTTCATCTCAAATGAGAGGCTGGAGTCATTAATAAAACTCAAGAGTGCCTGTCTGTCTCTCTCTCTCTCACACACACTCATTTTTATGGACCATTGATAGCAAATTCATCAGTTGCTCATGACGGTTGTAACGTCTAAGCCCTGACTGATGAAGGCTGCCTGCAGTGTCTGCTCTGTCTGGCAGTGCTTTGCTCTGGATTAGCTAGTCAATTCTCATGAGCAGAACAATCTTCCTGCATCGCCTGAGGAGATGACAGGGTCACGGCTGATGAAAACGGAAAAAAAGGGGAAAAAAAAACAACACACCTGCCTCAGGCCACTTCATCATCGAAATCAGAATTTAATATTAGGTATTAACTGAGGCAATGATGAAGAAATATTGGATTTTACCATAACACATAAGGGGATAGATTGCTGTTTATTGATGAGGGTAAGCCTCCAGTCTCCATGGTTTTTAGTCTCATTTAAACTCATGATCTCAGGTTTAAAGACATATGGAGATGCCACTGAAGTTAACAACAAAATAAAGTAAAAGTATGGGATCGTGACGATATGACCGACTTTACTTTGTGTTTATGTTTCATCCTGCATGATTTAATACTTCCCATAAACAAACCACTAAGTGTATAGAACAGGATCTGAAG
Organism: Ambassis agassizii; assembly: GCA_036025115.1. NCBI lineage: Eukaryota > Metazoa > Chordata > Actinopteri > Ambassidae > Ambassis > Ambassis agassizii. The sequence continues at coordinate 5,951 of JAVQJX010085315.1, forward strand.
CTGTCACAGTTAATTCCTATCTTAAGGTATTTAAATGACGTCACTCACTGCATGACTCCCTCCTTTCTAGTCAGCCAAGTCGATCAAGTAGTCTCTGCTTTAACATCACAGAATCTGACATCCACATGCTGGCAAGCCTATTTCATGCTTCAGGTCCTTGGAGTAATGGGGGTTGAACTAGTGTGAGAGTGGGGGTTAGAACAGAGCTCAACAGCGAGCAAAAGAAACTGATGGGAGTGAAAGATAGGAAGTAATCTCAGCCACATTCCACAACCAGCATCTATGGTTTAAAATCTTTACTGTGGATATCATCAGTAACACTGGCTAGAACATGCATTTCTTACAGAAAAAATACAAAATACCCACAGTTACCACACTGTAGCTACATGAAAAAAAAAAAGAGATTTACATTTTTTGACTCCTATTTCATGGAATCTGTAAGAGAGATTTAAAACCATCTTCAGTTTGGTGCCCTTTAACAGAGTTACATAAGCGGTCCTCTTACTTTGACAGTCTGTACTTGCACTGAATTGACAGTAATCCATCAGAACAATGCATTCATTTTAAAGGCTACAGCCATGTCTGAAGTGAAAAACATAAACAGTGAGATTATCGTCCTTCTGAGGCTGCAGATGGACAGATACACTAGAGGGTTTTTCAGATTCTTCGTCACAGAGATTAGCAGCTGTCTCCACGAAAGTGAGAGAAAGTGCGGCTAGGGTCATGAGGGGGTGGAGGCTTGGATGGAAAATGAGATAACTGGTAGATAGACGGATGAATGGATGGAGCCCTTAAATACTGCACTGAACAAAACTCTTCCATAGTCTTTCAGTAAAAGTGCAGGTTAGCAACTATTCATCCCATGCTATTCATCATCCTCCTGTATTTTGTATTAGGCATTCAGGTGGAAAACAACTGCTACACAAGAGCCAATTCTAGGATAGCGTTAACAGTGCAAAATGTGCTCTATTTGCTTTTTTTTTTAAGGGGGATAACTAATTATGTGCACACTGCTGTCTAAGTTTGGGAGCTAATGAAGCGGGCTTTGCTAAGGTGTTTCTGCTAGATACTGTTTGCGGTTTTATTCTGGTCAGCTCATACCAGACATGATGAGAATGCTAATTGGTTGCACTGAGCCATGCAATAATAACTGCCATGGTTATGCTTGATGAGCTGGGCTGCTATTATACTCTTGTCATTCATTCAGTCATTGTATAAAACCAGCATCCAGCTATCAACATATACTGTAAACAGTTTTGCTCAAATTGTCATTTTGTTTCACTGGTGTGTGTGTGTTGTTAACACTGTGGTATTAAGTGTATCTAACTTTCCCTGGGTGTGTAAGCATATTGCAAACATATTAACAGTTTTTTTTTTCCCCAGAGTTTTGTTGTGCATGAGTGGGTGCCAAGTAGATAACAATGCAGCGCTTTTTTTTTTTTTTATTCAACGGGGACAATAAACAAGGTCTGCTGAAGAGAGAAAAATTCTGAGTGTGGCCAGAGCTGCGTCAAAACGTAGCCGATTCATCCTGTTAGCTGGATGGACAGATGTGCTGAGACAGGTAGCTAAGAGGTGTCTGGATATGTGCCAATGCTTGTATGACAGAGCAGGTGTGTATAATGTGTGTGTGTGTGTGTGTGTGTGTGTGTGCATACAGCAGAGAAATGACCTTTGATGCCAAAGGCTAACAGTGTTGTTATTAATAGTTTGGGCCAAATGAGAGGGCAGACACTGTGTCACCATGGATATTTCATCAAACTCCAAACACACATAAACACCCACCTGTATGTGGTGCCCCCGACCGCTGTGATAAAACCCTGCATATCAACCACACACGTAAACAAACACTCATCTGCCAACAATTAAATGTGTCACCTGACTATCAGGTTATATTATGCCAAGATGGAAACTGGCCGACAAATTAGAAGATGGATGTGCCAAAAAAAAAAAAAAATCCTCAGTAAGATTGTGTGAAATACACTGAAATGTTCACAAAGTCTCATTTGTTCAGTTTTTTTTTTTTAAAATGAGAAGCGCTTCTGCTGACAGCTTCACTAAATAAAGTTACAAGATTGAAAAGACTGTCACTGCAAATGTGATTTACCTTTTTGGTGACTTACAGAGAGCTAGTTTTGTCATTCATTCATGTATATTTGATGAACTGCGAAGGGATGGAGACTGTCTGAAAACCGCAACCCCGTAGAGAGATGAATTTGATTTGTCACAGTGACAAAAGTAAGCAGCAACATTAATCAGTGCTTTTGCTTTTGAGTAAATGGAATTATCCACAGAGGTGTTCAAACAGAGGGAAACATAATGAAGGCTCCAATAAGTCTGCTCAAATATAAATTTACTTCATGCTCTAAGAAAGTGGTAAATCTGTCTTACTACAGCTCATGATTATTATAGTTGCCATTATCCCTGACTTGATTCTGACAGGCAGCTGATTATCTGTAACTTGTTCTAAATTGTCATCTGTGTCTGCCACAACTAAAAAAAATAAAAAAGCACCTGAGGGAGCCTGTGGCTGCATTCACACTGAAAAAGGGCAGCTACACAATCAGCTGCTCTCACGATTATGCTGTCAAACCTCAGCAACAGGAAACTGAAACAGGCACGTGTACATGCATGTATGAGCTGACTATGAGCACTGTAATCTGGAATGAATTACATGTTGATGGCTGACCGGCAAAGGTTTGATATGAATGTCACTTCTCTATTATTCTGCTTGGAAATCATGCTATGATTATACATTATACATCTGTTGCTATGGTTACAAGCAATAATGGCTGCATGACTGATGTTGACCAATTGCAAAGACAGACCACAAATTACTGTAAGACAGGGAGGTGAGTAACTGAGCACAAATACAAATACACAACCACACCTGTGTAAGGGTTAAGTAAAAACAGCCATCTATAGCCTTCAGGTGTGTGGTGTTGCTTTAAAAACACAAACAAGTGTCACACCTCTAGGTGAGCTTAACAGATTTACATGACATGTCTGGAAAACTCATTCTCAGTTTACATCATACTTTTTACAAGAACATCAACAAGCAGAGAGCACCGAGAAATTTCAGTCATTGTGAACTTTTACTTCTGTGTTGGGGCTATCTTTAGTCCAAGGTTGAGAGGTCGGTCAACCACCGGTATGCACATGAAATGCAGGTATTTACAGGGCAAACAGCACAGAAAGATATTTAAAGTTTGTCTCACAATTGCAACACTTCACACACGCATTCCATGTAATGCTTTTCAGTTGGAGTCAGAAACCAGCACGGCTGATGCAGCAAAAAGGTCCTGTGAATCCGAGATGTTCATTCAGATTAAAAACTGCAGCTACTGTGACAAACCCCAGACCACAGTGTTTACATTACAAACACAGTATATTTACTGCTTTACATAAAACATGGCTGTTTAGGGACAAACTTTACTGGAGCAACCACGTAAGAGCTAAAAATGTTTTTAAATCTAGTAAATATCTGGACTCAAGTTCACTTAGAAGCAACCGTTCTCTGCAATTCAGCAGAGAAAATGGGGTCATTAATGGTGGACTGTCAGTTCAGACAATAACACCTGAGGTCAGTGCAGGTTAAAGTCTCCCAACGGACAGGGTGAGTCACTACAAGATATGACACCATGTTAACATGATGCTCTTCAGGTTAAAAAGCAGACAAATCTCTTCTCATGGGAACTTCAATCCAGACAGACACTGAAAAGAAGCCTTTTCAAGAAGGAGCCCTTTTCACTGTGAAACCTTTCAAAGTGACTGCACTTGTTTCCACTCACCAGACATCACTTGCTCCCCGTCTGACTTCATCCCCTCCTTTGAGGGGAGTTTTCTAGAGGACTCCAGGATGTGTCACGTGTGTGCTGAACACTTTCAAGACAGATGGATGTAAAAAAACAAAAAACAAAAAAAAAAAATCCTTTCTTCTGAAGCGGCCCTCACTCAAACCATTTTTGATTCTATCCCAGCGAAATCAGGCTCAGTTGACACCAGGAAATGCATCCAGGAGCTACCGCTGTGTCTTTCCCGCTGTGAGTGTACCTGTTCAAGGCAACTCCCACCAGTTCAATAGTACAGCACACAGGGCCCCTCCCCCTCCGCTCAAATAGTTCACTAGGTAAAGCGTGAGGAGGAGGAGCTCAGTGGGGGCTGTCAGATTTTCCCACGTTACTCAAACACACAGCCTTGTGCTCATACATGCACCAATGAGGAGAGGAGTGAAGCCAAGGTGTGGGCTTACAAGCAGGTGGGTGTCACTGTGTGGAGTCTAATATGAGCAGGCTGCACAGCAACAGGTCTGCCAGCTGCTGGCTGGCCTGAGGCTCTGAGGCCTAAGTAAGCTAATACCTTTAAAATGACCAGGAAAACCTTTAGCGCCACTAAAATCAACACTGCTCTAGGAAACATTTACATGTATTAAGATACTTTTTAAAATTTCAGGCTGTCCACATTTTTGAGTATTTTTTTTACTGTAGCATATAAGGCCTATCTAGGAGCCCAGACAGCTCAATAATGCATGGATTTAGAGCAAAAACATGCGATACACACAGGATATTGTCATCATTTAGTGGATTAAAGTACAAGTCCCTTTCAAATCATAATAAACTGGATATGTTTACAGTTCATTGTAAAAGAAATCTACTCAAGGTTTCTGTATTTTAGTTTATTTGAAGCCTTTTAATGCCTCTGGTTGGCATGGAAGCCAAACAAACGGTGTGAAGAGGTACATGCTATTTGTTCACATACGTTTTTTTTTTCTTTTAATTTCACCCCCCCTCAGCAGAGACGTTGATGTTCGAGCAGGGAAGTGAATGGAGAATTTGATACTGATGTTCCAGTAGTTGGGGAGAAGATGTTAAAGAAAGGTGATAAGCCTATGCAATAATGAAGATTTATTCATCTGTCTCCAGGGACAAAGATAAAACCTTTTGGAAATAAGCAGAATGATGACTCAGACCATAAATGTAATTCCTACAATTA
>JAVQJX010085390.1:0-10435 GCA_036025115.1 Ambassis agassizii
GTTGTTTGGAGAAATTAAATGATCCTCCATGATGGCAGCTGTAGCATTATGTGAGGGACATGGTGATCAAACTGTATTTGTGAGTATAATAGCAAACTCTGTACTAGCTGTATATGAAAGATTTGGCTTTTTCATATAAGATAGAGGTTAGAAGTTTTATGGTCATTTTTTAACTTGAACCAAGTAGTTTTTGTGCCTAAACCAAACAGCGACTGAAAAGTGAGAGTAATGCTCTGACAAAGGCTAGCCTCTGGTTGTACTGTCTGGAATTAGGTTGGTGACACCTTTGTACCTCTGTATGAACACATTATCAGTGTTTACTATGTCACCCAGATGTCCAAATGGGCCATGCTGTCATTTATATTTGAGGAATTGTATGTTCATCTTCTTTATGCGTTTATAGTGTTACACAACAAAACAATTTGGTTGGTCACATCATAAGTAAAGTCAGACTACTAGTAACACTTAAAATTTCACATAAAGTGTTGGTAACTGGAGTCTATTGAGTCATATATAAACAATGTACCAGATAATTATTTGGTGAAAGTGTGCTGGTTGTAGTGGGAAGCTGTTGAAATGATCTCTTTGAACAGATGTTGTGGTACAGTGACTTGTGTGTAGTGCATGAAGACCATTCCCACATGCAAAAGCCATTTCTCTGGCTGGCTCACCATGTAATTTGTCTTTTGACGACGTGCAGTGAAATGACATAACACCAGAGTAATCAGGGATACTTTGTCTGGAAGGGAAACTCAAAGGCATGCCACAGATTCCTCTTCTAATCTCCTGGAAATAAAACAGAAATGTTAACTCAATAATAAGAACAATGCATTGTTATTTCGTCAAGCAACTTTTGTTTTTGTACATGTTTCTGAGGCTGAGGTTTCCAACTGTTACCCAAAGCATGAGCTGTTGACACGCTGGATAGGCTTCTATTCTCAAATTGGGTTTTTATAGTCCATGTCTGCAGCTGCCCCTGTGCTTCAAAAAGAGAGAATCAGGCTGTTGTTGAGGCAGGGGTTTATCATTACTGCCTGACACTTTTTCCACTGCTGTAATGGAAAATGAGACAACCATTTGTCTCCAGGAAAATATTTTATTTTCACTTTATTTTCATATTCAATTCAGTTTGCTGTGTAGTACTGTGACTTTTTCATGTTGTTCCAATTATGAGCAATTGCAACACAGACCAAGATGTTTATAGATTTATAGAGGAGTTTTTTTTGTTAATATATTTTGTGTTAAAAGAGTTAGAATGACAGACAATGTTTACTATGGACATAGTGGTTTCATATTACCATTATCTCAAAGCTACAGTGTGTGCTGCATTCCTGAGTCTTCATTAGAGCTGTATGTTGCATATGGAGCAGAGCCTCTCACACATCTGGCTCCCTGAGCTGATGAAAAGTGCGGCCCTGTGTATCTGTAACTTCTCCAGTCAAGGACGAAGCTTGTTTAATTTGCTTGGCAAGGGCGGACTTATGTCCAGACAAAGTACCAAACATTTTTCTATACCGTGCAGCCTCATTCCTGCTGTCCTCTGACTTTGACTGACAAGGCTTTCCCCCAGCACCGTGTTGGAGTGAGTCTGGAAGAGTTTAAAGCATGTATTGAAATCATGTACAGTAGTTCAGTTATACAGACTCAGGGCCATGGACTCATGCAGGGATTTTTCTGGTCCTGCTTTGTAAGACAGTAATTTTTCTCATTAGATTGAAATGAAAGTTTATGGCTGAGGAAGCTGCTTATCAAACATGACACATGCATATTAGCGCTACACCCGAAGAACTGTGTGTGCTGTTAAATGAGTCAGTCTGGCCTATAGAGGATTTCCTGTTTGGATCGCCAGGTGTCACAACATGCTTCTCAAGTTGCCTAGCGACTTTGAAAACCATAGTAACAGCTTGCTGTAATATTTAGAGAAAATCAAACTCTTCACACTGAACAGTGCATCTTTCACTGTAAACATTATGAAAGCTCCACCCACTGGACTATTTAATACCAAGGCAAAGAGATCTGTGTTTCGTAAATGCATTTGATGAGAGCACCCTTGTCACAGTGTGGTGATGCCATCAATCTGCCATTGCATCCTTCAATGCAGATGTATGGATAGTATAGCTAATGACTTGACTTTCCATTAGCTAGCATAATGTGAAAATTAAGAACACCAGTAGACCACAAAACATTGTAAAGTGTGATCTTCATCCAGTATTGTATAGTGCATTACATTTCAGAAAATGTTTAATGAACCACATCTGGAGCATCAGCACTCTCATGCTCAAAACGTAGTCTAGCTGCAGGCTATCGATAAACTCCTTTGCAGAGTTGATTTTAAATGTCAATATACAGTATATGTTCAGCCTGTATAATCTTATGACTTTCAGCAAAAGCACATTTATGACTTGCTGCAAAAATGACTCTTTTATTGTTTCAAACTCTTGGGCCAATAAAATCTAAAGCTATAACTGCTCAAGAAATTGCAGTGCATCCATCTTGAGACTATAAGCTTATAAAAAGTACAAAATGCCACACTCCAACAGCATATCTACTGTGTTTGAATCTTTGTCTATATTTTCCAAATGCCATGAATATCCTCAGTCACATCTTCCAAACAGGAAGCAGTTCACAGATAAAAGGCCCCAGTCTTACCAGCAAAAAGAGTAAATTTAGAAACAAATGGCTGCCATTGAACTAAAAATAGTTGTTTTTCCATTTAGTTGTGGGTTCTGGGCTATTTTGAGTTTGACATGAAATTTCAAAGGAAATCAATATGAACATCAGACACTTATTTATGCAGTATTTTGGGATAATCATAAACAAAAATAGTAAGCTGTCTTTGCATTTCCACTCGAGTTATTTATGGGCCTTTACTCTCAGATCCATGAAAAAAAGTAGCAAAAATCCTCTTGGTAATTACAGTTTAGAGTGCAAAATAAATGTAAAACACTTATGAAATGTGCATCTGACTTAAACCTATTTTCCATCAGCACTAATGCAGAGGTGGTTCACTGTCTTCCACCCAAGAGATGCAACGCTGGATGTGAGAGCTGTGACCGCTGACTCCTGTCAGGAGTATTAGTGCCAAGTGACCAGAGGAGGCAGAGCTTTAGTGTCAGGATGGAGGATACACTGTCAGACACAGAACACACTCACAAGTTGCTACAGACAGAGTATTTTAATGTAATTCCTCCCAGGATTAATGAAGTATATTTGATTCTGAATATCAATGGACATGTTACATGGCTCCAAAAAAGGCATATCGTAGTTAGTATTAAGTACTGACCCCTGTGCCATCAAACCTGCTGGAAATTATGACAGTGGCTATTATACAACTGAAGCTTGAAGTGTGAAAATGTGGTTATACATGCAAACCAAAACTGCACACCAGATCCATCAACTGGCCACTTAAATCTACAACAGGAATGAAAACTGCAGCATCATTAAGGTTTTTTTGTCTGTGCAGACGTGTAGCCTTTACCAGGTCAGTGAAGTAGGACAGTCTCTTCTAAAAGAGGACAACAGTGGATAATTTTGGTGCACAGCTCTTTCAGTTTTTTAATTGAAGTCATTACCTTAAGTCATAACCATTTTTTTTTGCTTGTCATGCTTTGTTTGTCTTCATTCAGCTGTCATCCTTTAGGATGTGATGCTCAGCAAACAGCTGTAATTTGTGGAACAGACATATGCATGAAATTGTAAATGTTACACACGGAGAAAGAAAGTATGTTTGTGAGTGTGTGGGGTGGGTGTGTATGTGTGTGGCGGGGGAAGGGGGTTGGTTACATTGGCCAGCCCCTGGATGACCTTTGTTCACCCCTTCTCTGTGGCTCTGCCTTGGATGAGTCTTCTCCTAAACATGTGTGCAGCTGTCAGCTGGCAAGTGTTTCCATCAGTGTGTGTTGTGTATGCGTGTATATTTGGATAAAGATCATTTTCATATTTCAATGAAAATTTTCTTCCAAGACCATAAAAAGTTGAAAAAAAAATATAATTCATTGACATGAATGCACAAAAAACATTTTTTTCTCTTTAACTTCATCACCATGACATCTTTGTTGCTATAGCATCATGTTGTGTTTAGGTTTTCATGTTTACAGGTTTCTTTTAATTGCGCAGATTTTCATCAGCTGGTAGATGTTTCCTAATATTGCTTCAGGTGTTAGTAGCAAAGCCAGTTTGAAAATCAGCCTGTTTATTAGTCTGAGGCAGAGTTGATGTGTCTCTAGTGGCAACATCTGGAGGTCACATGAGAAAGCTGTCAGCCTATTCCACAGAGATTGTAATTGGCTGTCTTGCTGCCTCTTTGTTCTTCTGTGTCATCTCCTAAAACTTGTGATTACATAGAAATTTGTGTGTATTTATTAATTGTCACCCCTCTCTCTTTTTTTTTCTTTTTTTTGCAGCTACGGCTCCAAAGCTAAAACCGATGAAGAATCCTATAATAGTGGACGAGGGAAGCAAGCTCACAGTTAAGTGTGAGGCCACAGGAAGCCCTGTCCTTACCTACAAATGGTTCAAAGATGGCAACGAGCTGAAGAAGAGCAAAATAGTCAAAATAAGGAGCAGCCAGTGAGTACAAATCACCCATGTCCTATAAACCTAACACAAGCTGTGTAAGATAAAAAGAGATGCAGGTACTCCAAAAGGGAAACACGGCTGTTATTATCAGCAGACTGGCAAAGTCCCCCCCACCCTCCCCCTCCTTTTTTTTATTCTGAACTCTTCCTTGTTCATTTAAATATGGTGATAAAATTGCCAACTGTAGCTTTATGGAATATTAACAGTGGCCAGAGAAAAACTAGCACACATAAGTCTACCGTGTAACTGGTATGATGTATAATATTGTGAAGTTTTCTTTTTTTTTTTAAAATTGATTGAGTAGTTTTTGGTGCCTAACCAAACTGTCATTATGTCTGAAGATGTGTGGTAAAACCTGGACTTTAAATATCTTATATAGTCAAGGTCCAGCTAATTTAATGATGCCCTGGTACCCAGGGATTATATACATAAGACAACTAACTGAAAATAATATCTTAAATGAGAAATAAACCTGTTATTACCACAGTAGCTGCTGCAGAGCACAAGTTATAGAAAATACCCAAAGTAATAAAAGAGCTTACATTATATAAAACCTCCTTTGAGTATAGGTTTGTCCTGTGCCTTCTTATTATGAACAGTCCCCACCCCTCAGAGTAAATGAACATGTATCCCTTTCAGAATAGTGTTGTGCCATGCTGCTGCTTGCCCTGTTGTCTGCCTCTCTGCCCCCTGTTTCCACTTGTTGCTATTTCCTCCCTTCCCTGATTCCCCTGACTCAGCTGTGTGAGTGTTGTCACCCACAGGAAAAACTCCAGACTCCAGATCAGCAGAGCAAAACTGGAGGATTCTGGGAATTATACATGTGTGGTGGAGAACTCGAGGGGAAAGGACAACTCCACTGGCACTGTAAACGTCCAAAGCAGTGAGTACTGACTCCTAAGCAACAAGTAAAGTGGCACAGATGTACCGGCATTGTTGTTCTTATGTCTGTTCTCTTGCCAATTGAGAGATCCAAAGGAGCCATCACAAACAGGCATGTAACAATGGTAACATGCATGAAGAACAACTGTCCACACATGTGGTTCCTGCCCATTAATCAGTGGAACAGTGCATTGTACTGAATGGAATTTAAATGTAATGTATTGTGTGTTATCTCAGTTTGCCATTCACTGCTGTTCACTGGTTGTGTGAAATCCCATAAAACTGTACTAACTTGGACCACCAGCAACACACAACCAAAGCAGCAGACTACAGATTTAAATCCGAAACGTATCCTGACACACTATGGAAGTTGTAAAAAGTGTCTTCGGAGTGTGATAGAATCGAACAACACACTGTTCAGTAGTGGTGTGTGTGCATTGCAGATTTTTGCAAAGTACTGTAGCAGATGAAAGAGTTTTGATAACAGCTGCTTCCATTTGGTGGGGTGGTGAGTTTGTGTTTGTTCCCAGCCGTGCGGGTTTGTGGCTGCTGTGGGTAGGTTATTGTCTGTATGGATGAAGTCAGAATTAAAAAAAAAAAAAAACATGAGATGATGCATCTCATGTAACCCCGCTTCTGCCTCTTTTTAAGAAAGGACTCGATGTTATCAGGTGCTGGACTATCAAAGTACTATATGGCAGGTTGCCTGGCACGCAAGAGCCTGCAACTGCTTGATGTGCTTGAGGAAATGCAACTTTCTGCTGGTGTTGAATCACCTGCATGCTCTGGAGACTGCTGAATAATGCCTCAAGACTTTGATAGTGTGCAGACAAATGTCTATGTTGCTTGTGGGGAAAATATTGTGCATGCTGACATGTATTGCAGGTGAATTATGTCATAGAAATACATACAATACTTTTATTTTTGGAGATACTCTTATTGCTGACCTTGACAGTAGGCTGGTTTCTGTAGATATCACACATTGGCAGAAGTGTTGCTGCTCAGGAATAGGGAGGGAATGGAGTTTAGCCGTCACTCAGTGTCCGTGTCTTCACATTCATGCACAATAATCACTCCCCCTTCTCTCTTTACATTTGTCAAAGCCACCTTTTTGAGCTATTGTTTACAGTTAGCAGACTTAAGCTGAGCAGCATTATTAGAGCAGCAGTTCCTTTCAGATATAGAGAAAGGAGCCATTGTGTTTGGAAACACAGACATTCTCAGGGGTTCCAACATGCAAGTTTGATTTCCAGCAAACAGTTGTGCAGAAAAGAAGTCATCCATCTTGTATTTAAATCAGGCTGCACGTTGCCTCTTTTCATTTTCTGACATCTAAAAGGCTTCGGTTCAGTTTTATAGCCAGATCATATGACTATTACTGTATGCTTGTTATGACACTTGGCTTTAATCCAGTGCAGTGATATATTCCTTTTTTGCTCATGAGAATGCAATATTTAAAGGGTCAGTGATGCATGATTCCAAGACATGCTGTGTTATAACATTTATGAAAAATTAATATGATCGAGCTAATCACTGAGTAACAATAATGGCAATTAAACAAAATACATTCAATCATGCTCTGCGCCCTGCAAAGGTTGTGGGGGGAATCCCTGGTGGCAGCACCTGTTTGCCTGACTATTTAATGAAAGCTTATGAACATGTGACTGGTGGCCCGTGAAACGGTATATGATGATCTTAGCAGGCCAAAGTGCTGGTAATACAAGAATATCAAAGAAAATCTAATGTTACAAAGCAATGAACAAGTGGGCTGAGACGTACAGTAGCCATAATGGATAAAACATGACTGAACAATGATATGGTACACTAGACAATGTTTTCACTTCCAGCACACAGTATTTAAAACATGATATCCCTACATTTGGTGTTAAAATATCTTTCCATCTTTGATAAACAGGGTGCCAACTGTTAAAGCTTATGTTAAAGCACATTCGCACATATTTGTGTGCATGTTGCCTTGAATCTCATATGGCACATTTTGTGAGACATGCAATTGTCTGTCAGCATAGTCATTTCCTCAAATCACTCCTGGATGTTTCAACAATGGCATCATTGTATATTCTCTCATGTGCTATGATCACTAGATGTCTGTCTGTGTGTTTTTGTTTATGAAGTTGTTTGTTCCCTGTTAAAAATAAAAAAAACATTGTGTTACGACAGCATGCCTAGTTCTGTCATGCTTCAGGGAAGAAGGCAAGACGGGGCGAATCAGGGGTGATGTGTCCACAGTCAGAGGGAGGGCTTGGCTGAAAATATACACCTCATTGAAAAGAACTGTGAATGGTGCTGGTGAATGCCTGAAATCAGCAGAGTGACAATTTTTTACAAAGAGAGTGACAATATAGTAAAACCAAATGTACTATTTGATAGTGAGGCTGAGGACACAACATTTTGCTGCTTTTCATCCTAAGGTCATAAGAGAAATGGCAATTGTTAAAGGGCTGCAGTGGAGTATGCCTGCCTGTCTGCTGCAGTATGTTGCCCAAGCAGCATGTAGCCGCAGTATTATCTGTGTATGTGTGCCTTCTAGAGAGGGGAGATTGAGGGGAGGGGTGCAGATGTAGATGGACAGAGGGAGCAAAAGAAGAAGACAGCGTGGATAAAGAGAGGGGGAAAACACAAAATGAGGGAATGCATGACAGAAAGCAGACAAAGACGTTATGGTAGAGAGCAAGAAGGAGATACAGCTACAGGAAAAAGAGGCAGAGCTGGAGGGAAAGTATGAAGAGGAGGAAGACGTGAGCCCGCTGTGTTGCAGAGGAGAGTTTCACACCCATTTTAGAATGCAGTTAGTGCCTGCTTGCTTCATCCGAAGCACCTTCATACTGTATCTGATGCTAGAGCATGGCTTTTTTTTTTTTTTGTCGTACCGCTGACAGTATCTGGTATGCTAACACTGCTTGAACCTGTGTTATCAAGGTGAAGTCTTACAGATCGGCTTTCACACTGACATGCACAGACAGAAAGTGAAAGATCATAGATAATAAAGTCAAACAGCAGCTTGGCAGAAGGGCATCATTTGTAGCACATGGCTGTTGTAGCCTTACTGCCTGCTCTCTGTTGTGGTGAAGGCAGACTTTAGGAAACCAGCACTCAGCTCCACCACATGGTGACTACAGGCCACCACAACCAAAAGCTCACACAGACTTCTGCATTGTGCCAGTTATATATTTGATTCTTTTACGTCATTTATATGAGGTGGAGGGCAGCAGTATCTTAAATAATACATTTATTTATTTTGGTTAGATGAGGAGTCCGGATTTTTACTTTTCTGCAGTACCAAACTCAGCAAAACGTCTTTGGCTGTGAACCCAAACAAGTAGTTTGCGTTAGCATGTATGCCATGAATTACACAAGGAGTGCCAGACAAAGCTGACATGTAGCCCTGAGATGTCATTAAGAGCAGTTGCCTAAATGCTCCTTTAGCTGCTTAAATTAAGTCAAAATGACTCACTTCAATACACATAACATCCAGCCTTATACTGATGTTGCAAGACAACTGAACCTTCCCTCAAAGAGATCCCCTTTATGCATTCTAAAGCATGCTGTACATCGTGGCTTCACGCCAGCCATGCAGTTTGCCAATAACATTGATTGATAGGACTTGTGTGGGGATTTTACTCATGCCTTTTTGTTGGACCAGTAGAAGAGAAACGCACACTGATTAAGTGCCCGTTACTGTATAACTATTCAGCACAGATGGTTGGATGTTCTGCTGAGTTGAATGTTTAAGTTACTTGTTATCAGTGTTTTGGCCTTAAGATCCATTTAATAGTCTCTTGCTCTCTTCGCCTGCTTTGGCTCATTTTTAGCTGCTTTGGAGTTTTGAAACATGAGATCAATCAGCAGAGCAATTTTTTACATTCTTTTTATTCCACAAGGCTTTCCAGCATGTTTTGTTATTTGCATTTTGGCATCATGATGAAATTCACAACGGTATACAACACATGTGCGTCTGTCTGGTGTGTCTCCTTAATGCCGTCTTTGCAACAATTGCTGTCTTCTCAAGAGTGGTGTTTTCATCCTTATACCCAACCCCCAGTGTAGAGGGCTAGGGACCATTTGTTGTCCATGTGGTCTGACCTCTACCCTGTAATCAGTCTGGCATGGTGAGACCTGCTGGCCTTCTGCAGAATGGTGTAGTATATCATCGACTGTTTTCTATAAGGCCAGCATGAAGGAGCAACACTAGTCAAAGTTTGCTTGGCTCCACGTGGCTTCAGATTAAGGCCTCCCATTATCCTACAGGCTGCTGTGTTGTGATAAGCGCTTGTGAGGCAGCCATGTGTCTGCAGGCTGCAGGTCACATCCTTGGGGGGTGCTGTGCACAGCTCCGCTGAGAGAGTGTGTGAGCGTCCAGGAATGTGTTGATGGAAATCACAGCTGAACACATGATTGCTCCAACCTCAGCAGTCATGCTGAGGCCCACCAGCAACAATTTCGTGCATGCACGCACGCTGCCCCTCCCCTTTCCTCAACCACACGCACACATATATAGATATATACACATGCACAAATGTGCACGTGCCTTTATGTTTTTACTCCCCATCCTGGAGTCAAACTCAGTCCAAACATGCTTAACTATAGCTCAAAATGTCCTAATAACTTTTATAACTGAGTGGACAAAATAACACAATGTCATGCTCGATATGTTGAGATGCACAAGGTGTTGCATCTTTGTCCCTATTGACACATGCCAAAGCTTGAAGTAAATTCATCCTGTCGTGTGCAGTGCGCTGCGCAACGTCAAGTTAGAAAAAAATAAAACTCAATAAAATTTATTTGAGAGGATGCTTCTGATTTTTTTGTGTTTTGACCAAACTTCACATCACATCTAAAAAATATCTGAAACTGATAAGGAGTAAAATCATTTTTTAACTTTTACTATTGCCAAAAGTAATTCATATTCAATTTAGCTATACTACACTCGTTTATTCTTCATGTTGGCAGAAGAAGA